>JPKE01002621.1:0-17175 GCA_000750995.1 Pseudogymnoascus sp. VKM F-4520 (FW-2644) | reverse complement strand
TTTTTTTGCATCTGTGTTCATATTAAGAAGATAGTTTATGCATAGAAGCGTGATCTGTCAACTGGCATGTGATTTTACGTTTTCATTAATGGAAGTTATACGGGTCAATATCATCATGATTCTATGAACTGACGCGGAACTTTGTTTATATCTGAACCACCAATGCTTCCAACGAGTCTCTGTTTGCATGACCAAAGTTCTCGCCTTGAGAGGCATCACTCCAAAATTAGCCGGCCGAGCTTAAACTCCGATGGAGAACTCCATACAACGGCTAAATAAGCCTCGAACCCTCTATTTAAAATAACGCCAATGGCAATTTCCGGGTCTGTTGTCAGTCGATGACTGGAGTTAAGAACTACGTCAGTATGCCGCTAACAATTATAGATCTTTATAATACCAGTCACCACAGAGGAACTTACATAAACGCATTTGAGATCATCACAGCAATCGAGATAGCCGTGCCCGCAACGTTGGTCCCTATAACTGCATATTTGCTGTTTCGGCCCTGTTGGGCTCGACACCACGAGGGCAGCCAGGGTTGTTAAAATTGCAATTGAAAGCTTCATTTCGCTAGCAGATTCGCTGTTGAAAGTTGTGAGGGTAGATGTTTTGGAGTTTACTGTCTGTATATTTCTCTCGATTGATTTATGGATTGCAAGCTAAATTTGAGATCAATGGCAATGCGTAGATTATAAGCTTCAGCGAATTCGAGGTCGACGGCATTGTGTATGACATCGCACCTATATGTTACACCTTGTTGGTTGCCTTGTACTTACAACGAAGCAAGGAGCAAATCATAAAGTCAACATTTGCAAAATTTCGATTGATCACAGCAAGATACATAATAATAACAGAAACCCAATTTAGTCGGCCGAGCTGAAACTCCAAAGGAGAACTCCATGCAACGACTATAGAGCAACTTTAAATCCGCCATCCATAGCTGTCTTAACCCAAGTTACTGCATGCGCAAAATCGTTCATTGTAAGGCCACAGCTGTAGTTAAAACCATCTCAGCGTTCTGCCAGCAATTGCATGCATGCAAGACATTCACAAAACAAGAACGTACTTTAATACATCTATACCCGGGACAACACGCGGGGTGCGCACAAAGCCCCTCGGCCCCCACATGTTTGTTTTTGTTGTAGCTCTTTTATTGGGCTCGCTACTCCAAGACCAGGACAGCCAAAAGTGCAATTGAAATCTTCATGCTGGCGGATTGCAATAGTGGAAAGTTTTGATAGTTGAGATATATTCTAGATCAGTGGCAGAGACCAAAGTGTCGATTATTCTTGGACGGGCCGTGAACTATCTTATAAGCTGGGGATTTGATTAACTGTAATGTGTTTGACTCTCCGCGAACTCGCTGTCGTTACACCTGTTATGTAAGAGCCGCGTTTTCCACGAAGCAAGGGGTTTCTTGTATTCTTTAAATTTCTCTTGGTCGAAGTACATGGTAAAGACAAGAACCCCCTCATTTAATCGGCCGAGCTTAAACTCCATTGGAGAATTCCATACAACGACTAAAGCACGCTCAGTTCCTTTGTAGTCTTTTCAGAAACCCACCCTCCAAATACACAAGCGACAGACCATTATTATCAAGAACACTGTCTGAGGTTGTAAATACCAACAACGGGCTAAAGTTAATTATGTTAGTATTCAAAAGGTAGTTATTGATGCAAGCTAGCCATAATAGCAGAACTTACCATGCAATAATGCCCTTGGCAGCATTTAATGTCTAGTGTGCAAGTACCTCCTTTGGAAACGCATTGCCTTTGTTGTAGAGGATTTGCTGCTGCAAGTGTAACTAGCATAGTAAAAAGAGCAATTGAGACTTTCATGTTGGCGGTTGCAAAGCGGCCGAGTAATGTACGAGTCGAAGTATATTTTTAATATCAGACACAATCGATGGGGGTGCATAGACTCATAGTCTACATGTTAGTACCCTTAGTTGGAGTATGTCCTGAGGTTTGCATTCCTGGCACTATGTGAGACACTATGTTACCAGCTGTACCAGCCTAGCGACGTCGCACACAAACTAAATTCTAGTTACTCAAACACATCCAACTGCAAACTAGACAGGATTCCAATCAGTCGGCCGAGCTAAAACTCCAGCGGAGAACTCCATGCAACGACTGAAGAACGGTAATTTAGACACAGGGTAAATCTGAGTTCCTTACAGTAGATGCAAAGCCAGCACATCTTGCATCGCTGCCATCTCCGGCTCTTATTTCATGCAGCAGAATAATGTGAGACTGTAGCATTACAACTGGAATGGAAGAAGTTACTAAATTAGCGTATCGTCTAACGAACGCTGATCTAGGCGCTGCTTTGGAAAAGTCTTCCTAGGCTGACAAAACTCAGTTCATCTGTCTTAAAGACAGTGTTTCTAAGCTTGGACATTGCTATAAAGCATGTTTGCAACTTGTGGCTGCTGCAACGCGGAAGAAATGCTTAGTCTTTGGGAAGATCAGGGTCGAGGATTATCAAGTCACCTTTCTACAAATGACAAAGTCGTCCAAGCCCACGTCTATACTTTTTGTCCTCGGATATTAGATTGAGTCGCTACAACAACGGCGAAGACTAATACTAATCAAGAGACCATGTATCAAACTTCATGCTGCTATCACATCGTGGGTGTACCTACTCGATGTATTATATCAATTGAGTCTCCGGTAGTTCGTGTTTCTCCCAAACGGGTCTGTTGAGACATGAGATAGTAGGTAGAGGTCTAGAGTTTTTAGGCAGCTGTAGTGTGCAATTCACTGTGCTTGCTCAAACTCTTGAATGGCGGTTTCTTGAGTTCCGTTTATATGTGTCTTTGGTGCGGAAATAGCTATCTATCGCTTATAGTAGTTCCTGTTAACTATGCTGAGCTCACCAGCCGGACGTGTGGGTGGTCACGATTACCCCCTTCAATTTATTGCTCTAAAGTACCATAACGGACAGATAAATATGTCATGGCAAAGATTGGCTACTAATACTTGCAGTGGTTTGTTTTTCTATAACTTCCTAAAGTGTATCTGTAAAGTTTTTCGTCGATCTCCGTTGTATGAATGGCCTACACGTCCAGAAAGCGAGTATATAGACTACAAGCACATCAAACCCCCCTTGTGCACGCATTTCCCACATTATAATAGGGTATTTGCAACCACCAGTGCGTAGAAGCTATGCGTATTTGGTTTTGTTCAAAAGCGTACGGGGCCAATGGTACTTGGTGACATTAGCACCTACCCTCGTTAGGATCAGCCCTAAAACAGGCAGTTACGTTAGTGGAGAGTTGCATAACGCGGGAACAATACAAAAGTACTTACCTTTAGCGCCAATTCCCGTAGGTTGTATCACCTCCCTTACCGCAGTTGATGACTTCCTTCGTAAGGCCGTTCACGCACTCGTCACTACCAATTGTGCGTGTCGAACCAGCATTGGATCCTGTGAGGCCGACGGTGAGCTTCACGCTCTTATCACCGCTGAGATTATAGCATTTGACGCGGGTTTCGCGCTTGTTGTATTTGCCCTTGAGGGGACCGTTGCAGGCTGTCCGGACTGCCGTTAGGGCAGCGCTCTGATCGTTGCCATAGTTAGCCCCTGTTTTAAAGCACTTTCGCTTCTCCATAGCGTGCAAACTGTCGTCGGGGTTGGTGATGGACGCAGCGGAGGCTAAGCCGAGGTAGCTGACAGCAAAGAGGAGGAGTGTCGAGGGCTTCATTCTGAGAAATGTTACGAAGAACTTAAAATTTTATAAGTGATGGAACTGAATTTGGATAGTGATACTCTTGCACGAGGAGTTCGAGTGCTTGTTGATGTTGATGACCTGGCGTCCGACGATTTAAAGGGGGAAACTCGACCTCTTTTATAGAAATGCTGATGCTGTGGTGTGCCATATGAAGAACACTCATTCAACTTGCCAGCACAAATGGCCAAGGCGCTTGCTTGAGACTGGCGAGTACGATGCTTACTCGTCTCGGCTAGATCTAAACTCGGTGCGGCGCAGGAGAAGACCCCTCGTATTGGTCTTCGGCTCAATCTGGGCCGTCTCTGTGACTATTCCTCGCATTGCATTAGGGCTTACAATCGCTCCGGTGCTTTCAAGCGCTGTTGCAACGTGTGGGGAGGAACACCGCTTACTAGTAGAAGAAAGTGCCCCAAGGGCATTAGCGTTTGGCCGGATTAGGTTATTTACGATGCAATCCTAAGCCTACAGGAGATCTACTTTGGCTGCGGGCTTGTTGCAGTTTCTTAATCGGCGTTTGGCCAGATTACGTTATTTACGATGCAATCCTAATCCTACAGGAGATCTCTACTCAATTTGACTGTTACTGTATAAATATAGTATACGACTCGGTAAGCGTGGGAAGCCGATCAGTAGGACTGCAGTTATTTTCAGTTATTTTCAGCCTTCAGCTGGCTTTCTTCAACAAGACGCCCTTGCTTCCTCCATCAACGGTAAACCAGTTTCAGCTGTTCTCGGTTCTTTCAGCTCGTTATTCAGCTCGAATCTTATGCCTTGACTGATATGATAGGTGGCTATGTGACAGTATCACGCCACTGCAGACGGAAACCGTGGGCATGTCCCAGAGGCTGTGTTATCGTACCTGTCACACTCCATGATCGCAGCGCACGTCAGAACAATGCCGAGTAATTTAGAAGCAAGATAAATCAACACTACACGCTGCTAATTTTATGTAAACAATTTTTGATCAAAATATGCTGTGCAGCATCCAGTTGCAGCGCCATGATCGTGGCAAACGCAAAGCGCTAACACGAAAGCGCTGACTCTAGAGGGTTTTAGAAGGTTGGGAGGGTCGGGAGGGTTGAATAACAGGTGGCTTTTTTTGTGGACATGTTAGGCAGTGCTAGTAGTACGGGTCTGTTTTTGTCTTGCAGTAAATCAACAACCATTTGCTACAGTATTTGCTACAGTTTCAGCACGGATACGGAAACCTTTGGTGCTGTACTATAATAAGCCACAACAAGCCATAGGCCTACCCGCAGTAGTGGGGCGCGGGAGGGGCGCGGGAGGGCTGCGGGAGGGCCACGGGTGCCTTAGGCCTAGGCTCTAAGCCACGTAGGCTGTGGGCCCAATCCCAATCCCAACTCCCGAGCCTGCCCACCCACCCACGCCATCCCAGAACCAGCACCGCTACGACCTCGCGGTCCCGATGCTCGCCGCACCGCCCTTCGTGTATTGATGATCGGCGGATGCGTAGGGCAGGAAGTGGTCGAGCTGGAGATTTGCGCGGGGGTGTGGGAGTGCTGAGTGGTCTAGGCTGGGCTTCAAGTCTACGTACCGTACTGTACTGCATCTGTGGGAGATCTCTATGTATGGGAAGTCAGATTGGCGATGGCTTCGCGGCAGGGGGTTTCCTCCGGTCAGAAACGACGGAAACGAGACCTGAAAAGGGTCACGCATTATCCATGGTGTATCCAGCACGTGAACGCGTGTGCCTGCGCGGTGCCCATCGGGAACACACATCTATCTGGGAATCCAACGACATCCAAAGAAAAAAAGCCCCTGCGTCTGGCGAGTCGCGATCCTTATATGCCAGGAAGACCGTGGAGACGAGAAACGCAAGCCTGAAGGGGTCTTCGGGGACCGCATGCATAATGTCTCCCTTCTTCACCCAAGGGGAACTGCGGCGAGTCGGCGACGAGAGTTGCTATCGGTGACAGCGCAGTATAGCGACAGCGAGATAGTTCGTGGAAAGCTGTGTGGTGACACGAGAGGCTCGTCGAGAACGCATGATAGCCGCAATAACATAAACCGACAAACAGTCCAGCCCAGATCCAATCCCCCGGCGAAAAGTCCCGCACGCCCGGAACCACATGCATGCCCAAGCGCACGAGGTTCACTACCCGATCCGCCGCCCACGGCGATGTGCCGGTGATGTTCTAATGATGGTTCTTCGATCTTGGCCTTGGGGGAAATTCCCTAGCGCGATATATGCGTCAATGGATCTGGTGCAAGGGGGTTCGCACCAGGTCGATATTCGGGAGTAGCACAGGGCGCGGACTTCTCTCGCGCGGAATTGGGTGCGTGAAGGAATTTCCCTGTGCTAGTGCGCTGGGGATGTATTGCGAGTGCGCCGTGGTTTAGTAGCACTGGACACGTGGGAGATACGGAAGTGAGACCTGGGTATGCGGTTTTCAAGATGCTAAAAGCACTGGTTGATGGCGAGGACGGCCGTCTTTGGAAAGGTGCTGTGCGCAGCTGGTGGTAAGTCGAGTTCTTTTTATATACTGCGGTATGTGTTACATCTCCTCCTCCATTCATATACTATGGTATGTTTTATATTTCCTTCATCCTTCATCTGTTGGGAAACCGGACGCTAGAAATGTCCAACATCGCGGTTCAAAAACACCCCACGAGGTTATCCCCAACGACTACTACACGTTATTTAATAATTCCACCGCCATAACACACTAGAGTTGGAGTTGGGCTAAGGCACTGTAACTCTGCAATAACCCCTCACCCCCAAGGCGACTCTTCCTCTTTCCAGTTTACTTCACGATCATCACTGCCACAGTTATGTATATCAACCCAAGACGTCACTAAGGGGGTCAGGACAGGTCGTCTCAGTATTCCAAGCTGCGTTTTGGGCAGGCCCGGACAAACCCGTAGGCCGCCGCCGCTGAAACGGCCTGGGCGGCCAACGAACTTCGAGAAGACGCCGCCGCCAAATCCACCGAGGCTAGGGTGCGCCGTGGAACTGTGGGGGAGGAGTAGAGAGAAGATGGCAGGATGGCGGATGGCGGATTGTGCCGGTGGTGGCGGCGGGTAGGCGGTGGTGGGAGAATTCGGTGAGAGGGGGACGGGACGGTGACGAGAAGTCGGACGTGACCAGAAGTCTAGGTGGCTCTGTTGGTCAACCTATGGACTCCAGGGGCGGCCTCATACCCCCGCACCCTTTTCCCGACTCCCTGGGTTGGGATATGCGCGGTCTTCGTCCTTTGGGAGTCAGGTGCTTCTTGGGCTTAGAGATGATAACATTCTCTTCCTCCTCTCCTTCCCTACCAGGGAGCTGCTCTGTGTAGACCTCTTCACTGCAAGGCGAGGCCTGCATCAATTTGCTCGCGGCTCCGTGTTTGCACCAACGCAATCTGCGCCATGTACCCCCAACCATCCGCTTAAGAAACCGTTTCGTTGAGTTTCCCTTACCGGAGCAAGATTCTTTATTTTCGCCGCTGGGTCGGTTGAGATGTTTATCGCTTCTTCTGTCGTGAGGAAATCTCTACGATGGTCTCTAAAGTCCCCGGGTCTCCACCTCTCGCTGTTCTAGCATTATGGCGGGGAGAAGCGGTGGTGGGGTAGTGAGATGTGGCGGTTTGGTGAGTGAGTGAGGATTGGGGATAGCAAGGGGGTGGGGTCGGGTCTTGCGACGTTCTTTCGAATCGTTAAGACTCCTCCACAGCTTTCCTATAAACCACGTTGCTTGAAAGCGGATCCTGAGGTTTGCATTCCTAGCATTCTGTGAGACACTATGTTACCAGCCTAGCGACGTCGCACACAAACTATTACTCAAACACATCCAACTGCAAACTTTGGTCTTTGGATAAGCAAGTTGTATGGTAAAGACGGGATTCTAATCAGTCAGCCGAGCTAAAACTCCAGCGGAGAACTCCATACAACGACTGAAGCACCCTTAATTCCTCCAATCAAAGACTCCTCCATAGCTTTCCTGTAAACCACGTTGCTTGAAAGCGAATATAACCCTAGTTTTTCTCACAGATCCCAGTGGTAAAGCTGGAGGGCAGTAGCTAGAGTTAATAGCTATGTCAGCATTGAGAGAAATCCTACGCTCTGTAACTTACCTTGCAGTGAAGCCCTTCGCAACAAGGTTTATCTGAACGGCAAAAGCTGTTTTCGTTCTTGCATCGTTTTTCAAGCTCTCCAACAGGATTTGCTGCTCCAAGTGCTGCAAGGAGAGTTAGAAGGGCAATTGAGACTTTCATGATTACAGATTGTAAAGAAGCTGAGTGATAAGTCGACGTGTATTCTTGCAATTACGCGGTGGAGCGAGGGGTTTTATATGTTGTAATTCTTGAACGGACGGTGGGCTATAAATTGAATTCTCAATTGATAGCATTGTGTGACACTACCAACTGACCGATGATAGGCTGTTATGATCTATACGCCAATGAACACAGATTAAATTCCAGTATCTTCTAAGCAAGGGGCTTTGAATCATTGCTATACTTCATTTTGCGAGCTGTCAAGTAATTTCCATTGGCCCGCATTCCATATCAACATTCCTAGCTACAACATTCGGGCCTTTATTAATCGGTCTAAATTGGAAAATACAAGCAGGACAAAAACCCAACATAATCGGCAGACCTTAAATTCAAGTTGGAGAACACCACAGAACGACAAAGTCTCGCCGTCGATTCCTCCGTACCTGTTTGTAAACTATGATACTTTTCACCAGTGGCAATGCCTAGCTAAAATGTTGGGCCCCTGGAATTGACAGGCGTGTCAGTATGCTGCTGGAGATTGACGTATCAGTAGTGGTAAAGGCACCTACAGTACAAGTAAGTACTTCACAACAATCGCCATAACCCACTCCACCACACCTTTCCCCGTAGGTTTTGCATGGCATCTCTTTTAGGGGATTTGCAGTTCCGAGGGAGACGAGTATAGTTAGACGAGTTGACATCCTCATGTTGGTATATTGCAAGACAGCGAGGAGATATGACAGCAAATTTAGGATGGATATTTATTCTGAAATTCAAGAAGGGAGAAACGCATTGTCTTTTATAGCCCTTACGTTATCCCTTCGAATAGTAGGGACACGAAATTGTCAGCCTGGTGAGGTCGTACTATTATACTAATATTCGGATAACTATCACTTGTATTTGTAAAAGTAAAATCAAATGCCAGGTAGTTACAAGTAAAAGAGGGGCACATTATAACGTCGACATCAATGAATTACTATTTTAAGCCCAGTTTTAGTTGGCCGAGCTGAAACTCCAGTGGAGAACTCCATACAACGACTAAAGCGCCCTTTTCCCACAACCTTCTCTTAAACACGTTGCTAAATAAGGAACATACGGGACAGGTCTCTATTTTCTTTCACATTTAGCGTATCTTTGCTAAGCGGAAGTGTACTAAAGTAAAACCATGTTAGAATGCAGGGACAGTTAGTTATAGACATAAGAACTTACTACGCATTTAAGTCCTTCACAACAACCATAACGATAGCAAGTTTTTCCTTCTACAAGACATTGTTGTTCAAGACTTATAATAGGGTTCGCTGCTCCAAGCGTGACTAGGACAGCCAAGAGAGTAATTGAGATTTTCATACTGACGAATTGCAAGATGGCGGATGTGTAAAAGTAGAGATGTATTTTAACTATTGGATATGAGAGGAAAACGAGAAAGAAAAACATGGGCTTTATAGTTGTAAAGTATAGTATAAGCTGTGTGTTTACATTTGGCATTACGTGACACTGCCAGGCCACCACTAACCAATCATAAAGTTATCCCCGTATACCTTTGTTTTATTTTAGATCCTCCGTTGTACATTGGAATTAAAGTATAGATTAACCATGCCTAAATGCATACTTCGGTTCCTGGTTTATGGACGCAAATTGAACGGTAAGGACAGAAGCCCATTCTAGTCGGCCGAGCTAAAACTCCTGTGAGAACTCCATACAACGACTAAAACACCCTTTGTTTCTCCTCAGCTTTCTCTTAAGACACATCGCTATCTAAGGAAATGACAGTTCCCTATTGTTTTTTACATTTGGGGAACCTTTCACCAGGGGCAATGTACTGAAGAAGATTCATTTTAGCATGTGAAGAGAGTATTGGTATAAGCACTTACTCTGCAGTCCATCCCAGCACAGCAACTATATTGATAGCAAGTTTCTCCTTCGGCATAGCATCGTTTTTCTAGGTCCATAATAGGGTTTGCTGCACCAATTGTGACTAGGATAGCCAAAATAGTAATTGCGATCTTCATATTGATAGACTGCACGACGGCGGAGATGTGTGAAAGTAGAGGTGTGAAAGTAGAGCTGTATTTTAAATATTAGGAAAACGAGAGAGGAAAACATAGTCTTTATAGTTCCTTGATTTTCTTACTTGGATGATTGTGAAGTATAAGCTGGATTTTTCATTTGGAATAGTGTGTGACACTGCCAAGTTAACTACGCAAATTGCACGGTAAGGACAGAAGCCCGGTCCCAGTCCGCCGAGTTGGAACTGTAGAGGAGAACTCCATAAATCCCCAAAACAGCCTCAATTTCCCCATAACTTTCTTGCAGATTTTGTTGACCAGAGACGATTTTTGTTTAGGGACACGGTAGGGTCCGGTATTTTATGACGCACTTCCCGATTCCGAAAGATTTGGGTTCAAAATACTAGAGTTAATCGACATGTTAGCATGCTGACAGCAAGTATAAACTCCATTACTGTACAACTTGGTATGACCTCCACACCCACTCACCCCGCAGGAAAGTGAGACATGCCGAGCTAAGCCAGTTATTATTTGAGAGAACTTACTTCACAATGAAGGCCTCCACAGCAACCACCCCATGATCCGCACTGAATTTTTTTTATAATACATCCTCCTGTAGCCCTTGCTGTTCCAAGGGAGATGAGGATAGCCAGGAGAGCAATTGAAGCCTTCATATTTGTAGATTTCGAGATGGTGGAAAGATTTAGAGTTGAAATATGCCTTGGACATCTAATAAGCAGGAGAGTATTGGCTTTTGTAGTCGGGATTCCTCATTCCTACGCTAGATAATGTTCTTCGACTCAATCTGCGAATCTACAACGTCCCTTACGGTACAGAAATCCTGTTTTCGTAAATCCTCCGCTAAGGCACTGGGGTGCTGTAATTCCCAGTCAAACGACAGCTTAGAATAGCCTAGGTACAGCACCTCACGTTGTGATCAAATTCTAAATATCATCTATTTGGTCATATGCGGGTTATTAGAGGTGCAGGGCGTTTCTTCGCAGGTTTGTCACTATGAAACCAAGTCAGGAGCTCATATCGGTTGGATCTGAAATTCAGGAGACCGGTTTCCTTGGGTATACTATTTGATTTTTTGGCCTGTCACAATCTTCTTGGTGAGTTTACATCTCCTGGTAAATTGTCCATCCCGAGTGTAGCTATGACAGTAAATTTTCTTTCGTCCTATTAATGATATCGTATAAAGCAGGAGCGTATTCGCCGGCCTGTTTCGGTGGTAATATGTCGACTCAGAATCCTTGCTCCTTCCAAGGTAAGACATATCAACTATTTTCGATGTAAAACAAACGCTGGTAGCCGAACGGTATAACTATTGATATGCGCTGTTAGATTTGATATCCCTTGCATTGTAACTAAATATGGGCCCAACAGCGAGGTTGGCCCACAAACCTTGGGTGTCAAGTAAGGGTGGTTGTGTTCGCTTCGTATTTCGTCCCATCCCAATCAACACCGTGTGCCTGTGCTCCCACACTCCTCCAGACATCCAATGCCATTCCGCGCCGACAATTGCTCAATTTGACAACCCCCTTAATTGATATCCTCTCTATAACTTTAATACAGGTCATAATTGCTATTCAAACTATCAGATACTCCCATGGATATGTTTTACCATGGAGCACAAAATACGCCGATATGTCATTGTTGCCTTTGAAAGAGAGATTGCATCAGAGGGCTCCTGGATGACAATTATCCATCGAACCAATCGCTTTTATATATCACTTTCGCCAGTGACCCTGCATAATTTGTAACGCGCCGACGCCTCAAAGTATGAGCGCAAGTAAGTTCTTACCTGCAGCTCCTCCACGCCCAGCGGGACGAAGACGCCGCTGCCTTAGCCTCGATGACCCAGACCCCCAAGAGGCCTTGACCAACCAGATCCCAACGCCTTTCTCCCACCTTTCATACTCCTTACGTGAGGGCGTGGGGCCTGGTGGTTGGGGTTTGAAACTCATCTTGACTTTTAGAGCAAGGGAGATGGATGTGATGATTGTAAGTAACTGTGTCAAGGACCTACTGCGTCAGAAACTTCCAGCAGTCTCACTCATGGGGGATATTGTGAGAGATGTAATAATTGCGATTGACTATGTCAGAAAACTACAGCATCAGAATCCTTCATCAGCCTCACTCATGAGGGATGTTGGGGTGGGAGCCTAGCCCCGCTCGTTGCCCCCGTTACTCCCCGGCAAAAGCTGCTGGCCTACATCTTTCTTATTCATGCTCTTGGCCACCAACGGGAAACTAAACCTAAGACATCCTCACATAATCAAATCCGAATTTAATGCCAGAAAACAACTTAATACCGCTTCTCGATAAGGAGAGAGGTGCTGCTACTTGTAGCGGTGACAAGGATGCAAATAATGTGCCCTTTAACGATGGCAGCGTCGTAGGCAACGGTGAGAGAAACAAGCAAGTCTGCCATGTGTCGCATACAGATGACGGTACAACCAAAAACGGCCACAACCAAAGCGAAGCAAAGTTAAAGAAGGCCGATGTAGTGGATTATGCGAAACAAAATGCTGAAATAATGGAGGAAGCAATGGATATAGACAAAGAGAGGCGCGAGGCAAAGACTCCCTCACTGAGTAGGCTCCCTGGTACAATATTTCGATGACAATAGTTGACTAACCCACCAAAACATAGATCGCCTTCCGTCCGTTAAATCTAATGGACCTGACGTGGTATATAATCATAGGGTGATAGAGGAGTTGATAGAGGAAATAATCGAGGAGGAGATAGCGCGCGCGGATCATGACGAGGCTACAGGCCGCGTGTATAAGTAGACGAAATAGTGGCGGAAACTCCTTCTCCTCAGTAGTTATAAGTGATGAGAATGTGTATATTTTGTTTGGGTGATAATTATATCTTTGTCGAGCTAGCTAAGAAAATACGCCGGTCTGTATGTAAGCCCGCCATCCAACTTTAGCTTCAGTCTAACAACTGCTAAATAAGTTAGTCACCGCTCGTTCTCAAGAGCTGACGCCGGGTTAATGACATGACACCACTAGTTCTTAACACTCTATATAGTCTTATATCCCCCCTCACTTCATGCACGCCTTTATTCGTCCACGGCATCGCTAGAAAGTCTATATTATTCCCCTCCAAGTGGCTCTTTCAGACAAACCCATATCCAGCCTTTTAGAACTGCGTGATTATAGATATATATACATATTCTCTCATCTCAAGACACCCACTCTTACTTAGTTCGAACCACAATGGCAGACGCCACCTCACATCCGCCTCCCAAAGGGGATAACCCAAGCCCTGCCGCCTCTACCTCTGGCAGCAATGCAGAAACGAAGCCTGACGCACTTGACAGTGTTATCTCGCCACAAAAAGCCCTACCCGACCATCTAGACAAGCCAAATGCAGTTGAAGCGGTTGACGTCAAGTTTGATAAAGAGAAAATCTTTGCTGAGATGATGAGGTTAACGGAGGAGGTTTTTAACATGGATGATGAGACGCGAAAGAAAACTTATATATTGCCAAGTGAGTTACTAGGCGCAAAGGTCCCTCTGTTAACTGAGACTATGGAAAATAGCTAACTAACTAGGGGGGGGGATAGGTATGCCACCCCCAACATCTACCGATCCCGAGGTGGCCATTAGAGTATTAAGGGAATTATACGACGAGACGGACGAAGAAGATGAGGCTTCAAACAACGACAGAGATGCGAAAAATGTGCCTCCTATAGGTGGAAACGACTAGTCTGGCTGCGAAGCAGAACCAGAGATGGCTAATGAGAAGCCTAGTAATGAGTTCGACAGAGAGGAAACCATTGCTAGGATGAGAAAGACTATGGACGAGGTTTTTAACATGGACGAGGAGACGCGAAAGAAGACATATCCTTTGCCAAGTGAGTCACCATGCTCGAAGATCCTCCTATTAGACTATAGAAAATAGCTAACTGGCGAAAACATAGGTATGCCACGCCCAAAACC
The DNA here is from genome assembly GCA_000750995.1 of Pseudogymnoascus sp. VKM F-4520 (FW-2644). NCBI lineage: Eukaryota > Fungi > Ascomycota > Leotiomycetes > Thelebolales > Thelebolaceae > Pseudogymnoascus > Pseudogymnoascus sp. VKM F-4520 (FW-2644). The sequence goes on along the minus strand of JPKE01002621.1, from coordinate 3,263 downwards.
TGTCGGGCCCGAGGTGGCCTTTGAGTTCTTGAGGGAGTTATATGCCGAGATGGATGGGAAAAATGAGGCCGAAGAGGCTGCACTTGCCAGGGGCCAAGCCACCCCAAACAACGCTGAACGGGAGTAAAGCCGCCAAGCCTACGGATTTCGCAGTCACCTTCGATGGGGTACCAGCGGAGAAGGGGGACTTAATAGTGTATGAGGAGGGTAGGCTCGCTGATGGGGACTGAAATGTAGAAATAACTCCCCGGGGCCTGCGGGAGCATAGGCGGACTGGCAGAGACTGAAATGTAGAAAATATACCCCTTGGATCTACAGGAGCATGGCCGACTAACAGAGACTGGAATGTAGAAAATAGCCCCCGGGATCTGGGGAGCGGATGGGCCAGCTGGGGTATCAGAGGAGATGCTTGAGGATGATATGGCTGACGAGGAACCGGAGGAGACAAAGGACGGGAGTTCTAGGAATGTGTAGGGGGTAGAATTGGAAGCGGCGAGGCGGCTGGACAGGTTGTATATTCACATGAACCAGGCTATCTTGTCCCGCATTCCATAACCACGGCGATGGGACAAGAAACGATGGTAGCCAGTGGCCGTCATAGCCACTCACAGCCATCAAATCGATGATATGACAGGATATGTAACTGCCGGATGTGAGACGTAGCTTTCCTCGACCCAGAAATCGAAGCCAGCTACAGCATCTACCACACTCCGCGTGAGACGGTTACGACGTCATACCCATAGTAGACTCCTATCCCATATAATCGCGGTAACAGCAACGGATAACGGCAACGACAATAGAAATTCTCAAGCTGTCTGCCTGTGATCCTACAAAGTTGCTTACCTTATCTGCCGGTCGGCCAACGACGCGTGGTTTGTGCGTGCTGGGTGAGACAGTACGTAGCAGACTATTCCCGCCGCTAAGTACCAGTTCGCCGGGTGGGAATTAATTCCGCAGTGGCGGCAGGAGCTATTCACATGTGCTTGCCGTCCAAAAGAAGTAACTGCGCGTGGTTTCCCATATGCATAGCTACAGTATGCTGAGTCAGTCGCAGCTTCCCCGCGGTGTATATTTTGGGCGTTTCCATAGACCGAATTGAGGAGAGGATGGTACGCGGGGTTGTGAGGGGATGCAGACACAGACAGGTTGACATGTGCCAGCCGGTTTGGGAAAGCTTCAACAGATGATGTTGGGACGGACTAAAGCTATAGCTCTCAGGGTTGAGTCAATAGTTCTCCATGGCGGCCACTGTATGGTCAATATTTTGCTTCCCCTTTTTTCGTTCTCTGGCGCTGGTGGAGCTGTAGTTGCTGACGGCTTACTGACGGCTTACTGCAGAATTCCATGTCTGGTACAGCATACTTCGTCTAGGTGGTGAGGGAAATATTGACTATCTTAACGGACCTTCTTACATCCTAGCGAATTAGATCAACGAGTCATGTCCATCTATCAATAGTTTTGCGGATACCGCGTCCGAATTTTGCCTGGCGGCGAAACGTTGATCCTCGATTTTCACAGCGATCATGCCGCCCACACGGCAGTGATTTGCGCCAAGGTGCGCGTATCTGGAACTACAATGAGTTTCCGATGGCAGGGCTGTGTTGCGTAGGGGTTATTGGCTATTATTGACGACGACGCGCATAAGTACGAGTAACACCGAGGTGTGATGGTGTTTTTTGCTCATGACACTTGACGCCACCATAGACAACAAGAACGATGATGCGTGTGCATATGCCCTCGTGCTCATCGCTATTATTGTTAATTGCCGTCCATAGATACGCGGCAGTCACACATAACACACATAAAACACTCTTTTATGCGCATAAAATTCCCATTCAGCCACAATACACACCTGTATCTTCATACTTCCCCCGGCCCGCCCTGGCTCTGTTGGTTCCCACTCCCTCCTCCTTCTCTGGTCCTAGAGGATTCTCTACTGCCCAACTAGGTCCCCCTTGCCTCCCCCGTCGAGCCATAAAAACCCACCCCATTCTTTGGTTCCCGCCACTTTCGGCCGCCACACCAAACATGTCCGAGGCCCAGGACCCACGCACAGGCCCGACTAGATGTTGGAGTACCATATCTGCGTAGCGAAAGGTGCGTTCCAAGGTATCGTATGGGCGTATCGGCATATGAGCTCCCTCTCCCCAAGCCGTCACCACTCCTGTCACCGAAGTATCCCCGTCAAGTCCCTCTCCGCCACCCTCCCATGCCTTTCCTATTCCCTCCATCTCCTGCCCCATTGGTGCCCGCAGCCTCCCTCCTCCTCCTCCCACCATCCCATCAATGCACGGATAAGTGGACCCTTATTGTCCGCGCGGACCAGACCCTTACGGCAGGGCTCCTCGAACCAGCTGCTTCTCTTGCCGACTGCGGATCCGGGCGCCAGCGGGCGAACCAGCCAGGAACAGTAGCCGTGCGGCGACGATCTGGACCAGCCTGTTGCACTTAAAGGGTCTAACATCCCCCGCGCATCGCGTCTGCACTCCCACGCTCCCTAACGCCTCTCGATCCGATCATACTCGCACGCTGTGCCTCATCGAAACGAACATCTTCCTCGAAAACAGTCGGAACAGAAGAGAATAGAACGAGCCTCTATGCCCGCACGGCAAGCATGAGGTTCCCGCCGGCTGAGGTCAAGGCATCGTGGCCAGAGCCCAATTACGTCGATCCACAGCGCCGTGGCAACGAGAGTATCGTTATTCAAGGGGTCCTGGTGGCGCTGGTGACTCTGTTTTTGTCGATTAGGTTATATGCGAGGTTAGCGATTACGAAGGCGGGGATTGGGTTGGATGATGTGTTAATTGTGATTTCTACGGTATGTTTTGCTCGGATCGCCTGGCTTTTTGAGACGGGCGCGGGGTTGGCTTGGTGGGATGGAGGCTAACGAGATATAGATTGTTGGGCTGGGCCTGACGGCGGGCGTTATACTCGCGATACATAATTATGGGTGGGATATACATGTGTGGGATCTGCCTCCGGCCGATAACATTTCGAGTCGAAAGGTAAGCATCGCCAACTTCACAGGTCCTCCGTTGGTACCCTTCATCGACTAACAACATCACAGGTCAGCTGGGCATGCATGATCCTCTACCTTACCTCCTCCTCCCTCACCAAAATCTCCATCCTCGTCTTTTACCTTCGCATCCTCGTCGCCAAGAAGGACAAGCTCATCACCAAAATCACCCTGGTCGCTATGATACTCTACTACATCGTCCTCCTCCTCATCCTCATCCTCCAGTGCCGGTTCGTCCCCCCCCCCC
>JPKE01002620.1:0-28635 GCA_000750995.1 Pseudogymnoascus sp. VKM F-4520 (FW-2644) | reverse complement strand
CCCCAACTCCCCAACCAAACAACCACCACTAACATGTCCTAGCCCCCTCCCATACTACTGGGAAATTCTCATCCCCGGAGCCAAGGGCACCTGCTTGGAAGAGGGGGTCCACATGGTCACCGCCGGCGTGCTCAACCTCATCTTCGACCTCATCATCTTCGCCATCCCGCTCCGCTCCCTATTCCTCCTCAAGATCGGCACCACCCAGAAGCTGCAGGTAATCTCCCTCTTCTCCGCCGGGCTGATCGTCATCGCCGCCGCCTCCGTCCGGCTCTACTACAACTACGTCGTCTTCCTGCGCACCTACGATGTATCTTGGTACGGCTACGTGGCCTGGCTGTGGGCGGCCGTCGAAGTGCACGTCAGCATCATCTGCGCGTGCGTGCCTAGCTGCCGCGCGTTCTTCGCCAGTTGGGCGGTGAGGGGGTCGAGTAAGAACCGCAGCGGCGGGGGAGGCACGTATCCGAGCAAGCCGGGGGGAAGGAGTTTTAATAATCCGGATGCGGAGGAGGATGCGAGGTTGACGAGCGTCAAGATGGGGAGTATGGCGAGGGTGGAGGCGGGGAGCGTGAGGAGTGGTGTTAGTGGGGAGAGCGAGGAGACGAGGGAGGGGGTGAGGGTGCAGATGGAGGTTTTGCAGTATCATGAGGGTCCGGGAGATAAGAGGGGGGCTAGGATGGTGTAGACATATATTGGGGGGTAAAAAATAATTTCTATTTGTGTGGTTGGAATTGGAGTAATGGGTGGGATAGATGGGATAGAATCTAGATCAAGAGCCGCGAGGCGGAAATATAGGGATTGTACAATACTGTACAGTAACAACAAAGCCTCATCCACCCTCGTGCTGACCGTGGGTGCCCGCGAAGCGAACGCTCCTCTCGGCGCCGTTCTCGCCGCAGGAACGCACCCACTATACAGTTACCTTGACATCATACCCCGAGCTGTGGTAGCCGCTATACTTCTCTCGCCGACCTGTCCGCGATGATCCCCGGCGGCAAATTGGTGATCGGGGATCAGCGGCCATGAGTGGATTCACGGCACTGAGTCCCGATCGGTGAAGCTTCTACGGTGCAGCTAGTGCCCTGATGAGGGGCTGATGCGATATGCGGTATTATCCCGTAGGTAGGAGGCTTACTGTAAGGCATTTTTCCTGCAGCTCGAGGAATAACAAACTTTGCAATACTTGAAGCCCGCATCTACCATACTGTGTTGGTTCCTGAGGCTGACATTTGATCGATGCAGGGGTGTGTCCTAAAACCCCTTTGATTGGCCGCGCCACCTCGCGCAATGCTTCCCAAGGCGGTTTAGACCCCTGTCCTCTCAGCCTTGCGCTGAACGGTGGGCAAGGCCAGCTCAAGTAATGGAGCATCGACGGCCTCAAAAAAGGCACAGAAAAAGGTGCGTCAATGAGCCAAGCCCCGTTGACGTGGGCCTGCGATCCTGGGTGAGATGAGATATTGTGAGTCGTTTCGCGGAATGGTTCTCTTTAAAGCGATTCTTCGTCCGCCATCCCTTCGATACAACCATCCTTCATAGCTACCGCTGTTACTATCACATACCATCGTAACGCTACAGCGCCATACCAAGCAAATATACTCTATCTAGCACGCCCTTTCTGAATCCACGACGATGGTCGGCGTCCCAGGCCGCTCAAAGGGTTGCAACACCTGCCGCAAGCGTAGAATAGCTGTTCGTCCCCTCCATCCGCCCCAATTGGCATCCCACCTATGCAAGCCCGCGCTAATATGGTGTGTATAGTGCAGTCTCGACACCCCGGCCTGCAAGCAATGCATCAAATCGAACCGCGAATGTGGCGGCTACCAGCGCGAGCGGCTGTGGGTGCCGAATAACCAGGTCAAGCTCGAGGGCGGGGTTACACTTGGTGCAGCCACGCCCACAGCAGCAGGGACATTGCCGAGCAAGTCTGCAGGGAAGACACCCAGGGATACCACAGTAGCGCTCGTATGGAAGAGCACTCCCAATATACCGCACTATGACAAGGTCGTAGCGCCCGCACCCCGGCTAGGGAGGATGGTAGACTCGTACCGACCGTTCCAACAGCAGCTACTAGGCGACTTCATGCACGCCTTCATCCCGAACTATGGGACGCCCGCCGCGACCGAGGATGCTTCGTGGCTGATCTGCGTGCCGGGGATGGTTGGCTCCGCGCCGGCACTCGAGGCGGCGCTGATGGCGTTGAGTACGGCGCAGTTGGGACGGGCGCACGATTGTGTGGAGCTGGTGCATGAGAGTCGGCGGCTGTACTGTGTTAGTCTGCGGGAACTGGGGAGGGCGCTGAAGGATAAGGAAATGGTGTATAGGGATGAGACGCTGGCGGCGTGTGTGGCGCTCGCGTTGTATGAGGTGGTGGAGTGCCCGGCGGAAAGTGATAAGGGGTTGGTGACGCATTCGGATGGGTGTATGCGGTTGATTGAAGCGAGGGGCCCGGAGGCGCATACGGGAGATGTTGGACACCTGCTCTTCCAGTCCTGTCGGCACAGCTCAGTACGTACCCCCTTCCACCGCCAGTCACTATCACGGAGCCCAAGCTAACGCCAGTGAACAGCTAATGAACGCCATCCGCCTGAACCGTGCGACTTTCTTGGGCGATGCGGAGTGGATAGAGGCACCTTTTAAGGGCAGGACCAAGTCCCTCTACGAGAAGTTCATGGACGTCTTCATCCAAGGCCCCTCCATCCTCGAAGCTGCGCAGGCCATCGGCGACCTCAAAACGCCCTCCTCCCTCCTCGCCTGCCTCGCCGTCATCGACTCCTGCTGGCGCGCCGACGCGGCCATGCGCGCCCTCTACGCCGAGCTCGAAGCCAGCGTCGACGGCCCGCTCTTCTGGCCCGAGCTCTCCACGCTCGATAACCCTGCCGACGACGCCGAGACGGGGAAGCTGTTCCCGGTGGCGTTCCATTTCGTCAATTTCCGCGTCGCCAAGATCTGTGAGCTGTACTGGGCTATCTGCATCATACTGTGGGGCGGGCTGTTCCACCTCTACCACGCGCTGGCGATTATGGAGCCGCTCTCGCCCGATGAGGATGAGTGCGCGTGCACTACCTCCGTTCACGTATGTCCCCGCGGCTTCAGCATGGCGGACCTCCCACCGCTGCAGGACCGCGACGTCATGACTGCGGTGCGCAATATCTGCCAGTCGTTCGAGTACTCCCAGCAGCCCGCCAACCGGCTGCTTGGGGCGGCGAGCATCGCGTTCCCGCTGCAGGTGGTGATAGCGACACTGAGGGAGTTTCCGGGGAGAGAGAAGGAGATTTGGTGGTGTGCGTCGGCGCTGGAGGTGATTGATCAGAAGGGGTTTCGGATTTTGAAGTTTTCCAAGGCGTGAGTGTGGGGGTACCGATGGCGGTATGGGGTAGAGGGGTAAATGCAGGGCTCTCCGGTCGTGTGGGTTTGAATGATGGCGTTTGGAGATAAGCAATTGATATAATCACATGTAGTTATGATCGCTGGGTTATGGTTAATCAAACAGGGGTAGTTTTCGGTGTTCTAAGGCTCTTCGGTTTGATGGAAGTGATAAATCGTAGGCCGGGCCGTGCGTATTGTTCGCCGGACTTCGGCCATCCGGCTCAGTTCCGTGGCTATTAGATCTTTCCCTGCATAAGGCTTATGGGCGAGTTTATATATGATCGTACTGAGAAGGTATTTAAAACTACGTCATCATCAAGGGTCGTTCTTTCCCCATAGCTATCCCATAAATAAGTGAATCGTGCCTTCCGCATAGATAACTAAGTGAAAATAAATGAAATGCTATCGACGAAATTTAGTCATGATTATATCGGCCCGCATCTACCTCGGGTTGGTGAGGCCAGAGGTGTGGCCTGGATGTAAGAGTATCATCGAAGCCGCCGACAACGGGGATCGCCAGAACGAGACCGGGCCGAAGGAAGGTGTAGAGTCTGCAGTATATCCTCGTGTTATTGTGATTCTGTATGAGTGTCTCCTTCATACTAGGCTTATAGTTGAACTGTTTAGCTATAAATCCTATCATCTAACATGGGATTGGGGTTTATTTATCTCACAATTCGACCGAATTGAGCCGATCTATGCTGCCAATTAAATAAATATATACTAAAAAGCCCTCACATGTCAAATGCCATATGCCAAGTACTAATATAGCCATAGCGCATAACTATAAACTATCAATTGTTAACCCCTCATTATGCAGTTATACAATAAAATATAGCCAGAGTCGTCACCGAGTTGTCGATGTCAGCATAATAAAGCTGCCGAACCTCGCACATGGTCGGTTGTTGTCCCAATTGGTCCGATTAGCCTCGGGTGTTGGCACGGACACCATCCGTGCTCCACGCCGGCAATAGCCACAAAACTCCCCAAATGCCCCAGGCCAACCCTGTAAGCGGCCAGAATCGTCTCATAAATTCCTTTCGGCGGCCACCCTCTCTTACATCACCATACTCTCCCAATTGTAACGGCTCAGCCATAAACTGCACCGTAGCTTCCAAATTGCCTATTTAGGAGATATCTGTCTTGTTTGGCAGCAGGACAATGTCGGCGATCAACAGAACTCTCCGTGCTGCATCTGTCCAGTCCATCCGCTTACCGACTAGAGCCGTCCGTGCTCAGGCTCTCAACCACATCAACTTCACCAACCCCGCCATTCGCACTTCTGCCGCCCTCAGGACCAGCAGCTTCTCCACGATGTCCAAACTTCAATCTGGTGCTCCCCCGGCGCCGGTCGCAAGAGAGTATGACCCAGAGATCAAGGACATTGCTTCTTACGTCCACAACACCCCGATTGACTCGGATCTCGCTGTATGTAACCCCAGCTCGGCAATTCCAAAGGATTCTCCCCGCTAACACACAAACCACAGTTCGACACCGCACGATTCGTCTTCCTCGACACTCTAGGATGTGGTCTCGAGGGTCTCAGATTCAAGGAGTGCACCAAGCTCCTTGGCCCAATCGTTGAGGGCACCATTGTCCCCAACGGCCCCAAGGTCCCCGGCACACCGTTCCAGCTTGACCCCGTCAACGCTGCGTTCAACATCGGTGCCATGATCAGATGGTTAGATTACAACGACTGCTGGTTGGCCGCTGAGTGGGGTCACCCATCTGACAACCTGGGTGCCATTCTCGCTGTCGCCGACTGGATTTCCCGCACCAACCGTGCCGGTGGAAACCTTGGCAACGGCAAGATCATCACCGTCAAGGAGGTTCTCGAGGCCATGATCAAGGCCCACGAGATCCAGGGCTGCCTGGCTCTCCTCAACTCCTACAACAAGGTCGGTCTTGACCACGTTGTCCTCGTCAAGGTCGCCTCCGCTGCCGTCATCTCCAAGCTCCTCGGCCTGTCCGAGAAGCAGACCGCCGACGCTGTCTCCCAGGCCTGGGTTGACGGCCAGTCCCTCCGTACCTACAGACACTCCCCCAACACCATGTCCCGCAAGTCGTGGGCTGCCGGTGACGCTTGCCAGCGTGCCGTCAACCTCGTCCTCAAGGTCGCCAAGGGCGAGCCCGGTGTCCCAACCGTCCTCTCCGCACCAGTGTGGGGATTCTACGATGTCCTCTTCAAGGGCAAGAAGTTCGAGTTCCAGCGCCCATACGGCAGCTACGTTATGGAGAACGTCCTGTTCAAGGTCTCCTACCCTGGTAAGTCTAGATTTTCCATTACTCAACATTTTCATCCACTAACCCGACGATAGCCGAATTCCACTCGCAGACCGCGATTGAGGCCGCCAAGGCTGTCTACCACAAGCTCGAGGCGATGGGCAAGTCCGCCGCCGACATCAAGGAGATTACCTGCCGCACCCACGAGGCATGCATCCGCATTATCGACAAACAGTTCAAGCCCATGGACAACTTTGCCGACCGTGACCACTGCATCCAGTACATGGCCTCGGTCATGCTTGTTTACGGACGCCTCGAGGCCACCGACTACACTGACGGTGGAGAGGCCGCCACCTCGCCGCTCGTTGAGAGCCTCCGCCAGAAGATCAAGTGCGTGGAGGACGAGCAGTTCACCCGCGACTACCATGACGAGAAGCTGCGCACCATCCCCAACGCGCTCACCGTCACCCTTAACGACGGCACGGTCTTCGATGAGATTGTTGTTGAGGCACCGCTCGGACACAGGATCAGGAGAGAGGAGGCTAAGCCGGTCATCCTGGAGAAGTACAAGAGGCATCTTGGCCCGCATTTCGATGCCGCGAGGGTTAAGGAGCTTGTCGATCTCGGAAACGATGGCAAGAAGCTGGAGAGCATGGCTATTGATGAGTATGTCGACTTGTACACCGTCAAGGACAGCAAGTTCTTGTAAATTGGGAATGGGAGCGTGTTCGATTTTAGAAAGGAGCTTTGCTTTGGGTGAAAAGTGTTCATTGGAATGTGTTCATTGGAATGCATAGATTGTAGTTGGTAGGTATGCCATATACTATAAATATCAAATACTATATATCAGAAAACCGTGCAGCTAGTTTATCATCGTCATAAAGGTAATCTTCTCCATTGCCATTGTCATTATTCACCAAAAAAGTAGGAGAGCTAAGACGATGAACACATGCCCGCTCATACCCGCCTCGGCTCGCTAACCCCACCAAAGCTCAACATATCCACCAAAGCCCCAACCACACTTCAAGACCTCCAAATGATCAAAACGCTCTGCAAAAAAATATCCCAAAGACTCCATCAATCATAAAAACAGATATATTTTACGACAATCGATCTTATGCGACATAAAAAATAGCAAAAAAACAAAAAAACAAAGAACCACGAATGCATTGCACGCCCCACCAGGGGCTCGAACCCTGAACCTTGGGCTTGACTTTTAGCTGATGAAACATCTGCGTAAAAGGCCCACGCGCTAACCAATTGTGCCAGCAGGGCTGGTGGTTGTTGTGGGGGGACTGGCAAAACCTGGCTTATGTAGCAAACAGATGTTTACGGGACATGAAATGTTTCCTGGTTTGGGGATTTCGAAGGTTTATATAGACGGGAGTGGCGCGGGAGAAAAAATAGAAGGCTAGTAAAGGTTTATTTGGGGAAGGAACTATTTGCGTAGTTTGTGGATCGTACTTGAGTGGTTCCTTCCGTGGTTATTTTTTTTTGGGTACATAAATAAATTTATGAGAGTTATATTTCCGTCCAGCTTTTATTATCATCACAAATGAAGATTGTAAAATAATCGAAATTATAATTGGGTATCATCTAGGAGACTAAGAAAGGGCCTGGCCCATCTAAATCCCAATGCATACTTCATCATCCCAGGTCCGCCTACGCTATGAAACCAGCTAAAATGCAGTAAATAAAAAATACAAGACCGATATTTAAATCATTCCGAAATTGCTTCACTTCCATAATGCCCCAGATACTGCGCCTTTACAATGCGCAGTACCTCCAAGCTAGCATGCAAATCATACCCCTCCCCCCACTTCATAATCCCCAAGATCGGAATCAGCTTGTGCTCCCCGGCCTTGATGTATTGCCGCAGATACAGCACCGCATTGCCCATATCATACGGCCTCCCGACACCATGCGACAACCGGTCCACGCACACCATAAACGCATAGCTCCACCGCGGCGCCATGACCGTCAGCCCCTCGCTGCAGAACACGATATCGTTCTGCTGCATAGAGAGCTCGTACACGTTGCGCGCCACCTCCGGACGCACATACTGCATGCCCTGGCCGCTGAACCACCCGTCGCCCAGCGGGACAGGGCTGTTCTTTTTAGCGTAGGATGCGGCGCTTGCGAGCAACCTTCGCTGGTGGGCGGTGAGGGTAGTTCCTAGAGCGTCGACGTCGGTGGTTGTGGGCCAGGCGCGGAGGAAATGCGCCGAGACCACCCCGCCGACGGCGATGACGGTCAGGTTGGCGTTGTGGCGGTGCAAGTACTTCGCCATCAGTCCGAGTCCATGGTCAATGGCTGTCGAGACTAACATGCAGCAGCCGGCTGGCACGGGGACACCATTAGAATCACAAGTTTGCCTGGGCGGCTCTGGCGTAGGAACTTCCTTCGACCTGAGCGTCCGAGAAGGAGCCTCGGACGGGTCGGGTGTAGAAGGCCATTGGGGACGTTTCATTTGTGGCTGAGAATTTGTCCTGTGGCGGTTGCTTGTCGGTGCAGTAAGTTCAGAGCTCTTCCTGTAGGGGTTCCTATCCACGTGGGGTGGGGTTGTAATGCCGCGTGGGGGGGACCTGGATTGTGGCAGGCTCGTCGCAGCCAGTTCAAAACAATCATGATGTAGCTGTGGCTGGCTCGGAGTATTCAGCTTATGTGATGGGGAATATGGTGGAGTATCGGGATATGGCGTGGCCGTGGTTCGGGGTTGTGGATTAGACATGGCCTTTCGGAGACTTGTTCTTAGTTGTTCAGCACTGACTGCGGGCTCTTGTTGACCGACAGCGGGCCTCATCAGATCGACTATGATCTGGCGGTAAGTTTCAAGCTTCAGATTCAGGGCCGCGATCTGCTCAGGGTCGGTGGGTGGCCGTGTATTTACTAACAGCCCTTGGGACGACGGCTGTTGACGAGGCGATGGTTGTCTTTGAGTTGAGGGCATATCGTAGGGCGGTGGCTGTTCACGAGTCGATGGCTGTCTTTGGGTCGGGGGCATATTGTAAGATGGCAGCTGTTGACGACTCGACGGTTGCCGTTGTGTCGCAAGCTCACGTGGCTGCTCGTAGAATGGCTGTTGCTGACGATTAGGAGGTTGTCGTCGAGTCGAGGGCTCAAGTTGACGTATCGGTCGCTCTGGAGCTGCTACAGGTTGTTGGGCAGCTGAAGCCAGCCAGGGTGTCGTCACATGTTGGTTGACAGCTGCTGCATTCATTCGAAAGGTCGACGTGAGCAGAGGAGGAGTCGGCATAAACTGCGATTGTGCCATTTCAGGCTGTATGCGCTTTCGACCAGTTGCCGCAGGAACGGTGAGAGTCGCTATATGTTGCGAGGCCGCGGCTGAAGACTCCTGATGGCTTTGAGAAGACTGTCGCGCAGCTATCATGGGTGGATGAAGAGTCGTCCTTGGCTGCTCCGCAGTAGTAACGGTAATTTTGGGGACAGACTGTGAGGAAGACGTCTTTTCTCCGTATCTGCAACAGAAGCCCACGGTAGAAGCTGCGTCTTTGTCGTCTACGCAACAGAAGATCCCTATCGTAGAGCAGTCGTACCCAAAGAGCCAACGCATCGACGGCTAACAATGGTAATGGCTCGACACTGCATGCCAGCCTCGTAACACGAAGTTGTGTCGAAATAGAAATGTGAGGGTAGTAAATGTAACTGTTGCAGTGGCTTCACATTGAATACCAGCCTCGCCACAAAAAGCCGTAGCGGAATAGAAACATGAGAGTAGTAACCGTAATGACTTAAGAAAGGGAGACAATTCCGTGCTTCGACTTACATACCCGCAGATTCATATACGCCGATCATCGTGATGGCATCTATGCATGTTGGACTTCCAACAACGCCAGACGCAGGCAGACTGCCCACAAACCCTCCTCAGCCTTCCCGTCTGGCAGACTTTTCGGCGTCAAAGACCGGACGACGGCCGGTATGACTCGTCTAATCCCACATCTGCCGTGCATACCGTTTCATCGTCGCGCCGGGCGCGTAAACAGGGAAGGAATAAATGGGGAAAAACCTGGATTGTGGAAGGGGGGTGGTTGCTTAAGCGCTCCCGGAAAGCGAGGTTGCATGAGCCCACAGCCTCGGGTTTACGCGCCCTCGACGCGTCGCCAATCGTTTTATTCACAAATCCAACCAACATAAGCCTCGCCACGACTCGTGCGGCCCAAACGTCCGTCCCAAAAGTCTGAAGTGGAACTGTTTGAAGCTGGTAAATCAAAGGAATGAATGCTAATTTTCTATGCCTATGTCTATGTCTATGTCTATGTCTATGTCTACGCGTATTTAATTTCATGCTCTCCTGCTCTGGAAGTAAGTGTCCCCATAATGTCCCAGTATCTGATCCCCAAATTCGATCTTCTTGATCACCACGACCACTATCCTCAGCCGGTTCATTATCCGTATATGACTAAATTCAACGTTCTGCTTGGCTTTATCATCAGTATGGTTGATAAACCTCGTCCAGTTCCCATGCAGCCGCGCCGAGATATAGGCGATATTATCAGTGCGCCCGGGTTCAATTAGCGTAAACAGGTAGGTATTGTCGCAAATCGCAGAATTCGGATCGTAAGGACCATTAGGCACCAAGAATCCCGTGTATTCACCTATGGCAGTGAGAACATCAAATGACTGCAGGGCCCGCACCCCACGGTTCACGACGCCCGGCTCCTGGGGGAACGGGGGATACTCAACTATCTGGATCAAGGCGTTCGCACACCAGTCGTGGCATTGGCAGCCGATGTCAACGTCATGCCACCCTTCTTCTCCGGTGAAGAGGTGGCCACATTTTTGGCAGAAGATAGGCCCGCCGCGTGCGTCTTCTACGTCCCGCAACTTACAGAGTTGGGGGTGGCGTGGCCAGATTTCCCATGGCCACTCCCATGTACGTCTGTATTGGCTGAAGAGAGTGTGGTCGTAGATGCACTCTTTGATGTCTATAACTTGGAGGTCTGAGGGCTGGGCATCGTTGTAGCTCGGGGCCAGGATGGGAACTATCTTGCCTGTCAAAGATAGATAGAACGTGTCTGGGCCATAGTCGTTAAGATTCCGGTGCAAGACTTCATCACTGATGGAGTTGGGGGTAGGGTAATGTGCCACGACGTTATCATTGAAGATGCTCAAAAGACGCTCTGGGTCTCGGTGGTGGGTTCCAGGGATTAGTTCTCTGACGGCTTGAAGCCAGGGCAGACCCCGCGACCGGGCGAAGAACTCGATACTTAATTTATTTTCTCTCAAGAGTCCAGTGAAAATTGCCCAGACATCATCAGTAGAGTACATAAGAGCGTCCATAAATGCTGGCGATATCGAAAGAATGGCCACAAATACTAGATTGTCCCTTTGGAGACCGGAGACTCCATCCAAGAGGTTGTTAATGCGTGTACGCATTGCCTTGCTCCAACGGACCGTGGGAACCAGCCTTCGTTCCGGAGCAGCAATAAATAAGAAATGCTTAACATGATAGTCAACATATATTTCCTCCAACAGATACTGTGCTACAAGACTGGTGTTGCCTCCAGAGAACTCCTCCAGCGCGGGCATTATCCCTGATCCTTGTTGAGCCATGACCAGCACTTGATAGAGGGGTAAATGCCGAAAGATGTTTGCAAGAGAATAGGAGATAGAAGTGTATACTGCACAGCAGTAAAAGATAACAAACAGTGTAGTGTCGTGTGGTACTGGTGAGAGATGTCTTGAAATGCGAATGGTTCTGACGAGAGGATAACGGTCTCGACAGAAGGGGTATTTATGCAAAAATGGCACAAAGATTATCTGCTGAGATTCGGGGGAGTGAAGATAGACAAGGCTGTCCTTGAAGAATTGTAACTCTCAAAGACCTAGATAGCAGTATCATTGTCCGTCGATACAAGGAAAGAAGGAAATACCACTGAAGCAACCCACAAAGGCCCAGGACAATAGATCTATTTTTACCTGGATAAAGCGGAACAAGAAAAGTTTAGAAAGAGATAAAGGATCAAAGAATGCTTTGCATTTTTGGCTAAAAATACTCTCGGAGAACAAGAGCTGAAATGAAATGGATTGTTCGAGGATAATGGGAACCGACTGAACCCGGAAGTGGCCTGCCATCGGAAAACCGAATGATGTAAAGAGCAAATGCAAAGATCAAACGCTTCATGTTCATGAGAAATAGTACCTAGTTTCTGCGAGTGTTACTGGTGTCGCGCACCTAAAGCATGGATTGTGCGAATGATGAAGGTGAAGATGTCCGTGGCTGCCTTTTGTGTTTCTTCAGCCTCGTCGCATCGTCACACACGAGGCTGACTATCTCGGCAGCAGATAAGGAATAAAGGGAGTGAAGCCTTCCGCCAACAACCGAGTTCAAAAACCCAACACGTCGCGACAACTACAACACAACAGCGACTGAGCTAAGTGACCGAGCTAAGGCAGTCGAAGCCCACGTCCCAATTCCACATTCTGAGCACCTATTATTTACCTGAAGATTGGACTGACGACCTGGGGTATACAATGGCAGCGAAGAGCTTCACGAAAGGGCTCGCCCCCCTGCGCCTCCAGCTCCAAGGAAAACCGACTGGGCATGGGCAGCATGCAAGACATCTCATCTACTCGTCGTCTCCACCAATATATCAAGCAATCCGATCGGCGCTCTCCCAATATAGGCAATACTCAACACCACCACCCTCCCAAACCTCCGATGTGCCACCCCCCCGTCACCACGACCTGCGCTCCCAACTGAATGCCTCCACACCACCACCACCACCTCATGCCACACGCTCACCGCCTCCCCCTGGCAACCAACGAAAGTCAATCCTCCCCCTCATACGGGTATTCGGCTTCCTCCTCCTGGGCCTCACGATGGGGAAGTTCACCTCCGCGATGCTGGCCCCTCCTCCGATCCCCAGTCCCGAATCCCCCGAGGGTGAGAAGCTTACTTCAGCTCTCCGTGCGGACGCCGAGGCGCTACCCCTCGCTAAATCGATGGCTGGCGAGGAATGGGAGGCCTGGGATGCGTATACGACGCCTGGGGGAGACGGCCTCGCGAACAGGTTGACGAGCGGGCCGCTCGCGGGATACGGGGGGATTGGGTACCAGCGGGTGTTCTACAACAAAGCGACGGGGGAGTATGTTGTGCTCGCGTGGCTGGGACGGGGGCTGTCTGGATGGCCGGGGGTGGTGCATGGAGGCTTGTTGGCTACGCTGCTGGATGAGTGTCTGGCACGGACAGGGATGAGAGAGTTGGAGGCGGGCGTGGGGGTTACGGCACGACTTGAGCTGGCATATAAAAGGCCAGTTAAGAGTGCAGGGTGGTGGGTGGTGAGGTCGTGGATGGAGGAAGGAGGAGACAATGGTACTGGCAAGAGGAAGGCGTGGGTAAAGGGGACCGTGGAGGATTTGGCAGGATCGGTGTACACGGAGGGCCGGGCACTGTATGTGGCGCCGAAGAATGTGAAGCTGGCTAGTCTAGGGGATAAATTTTAGAGAGGACTCGTGAGCCTCAGGTGTCGTTGCGCCGGGCAGGTTTCTGTTTCGGGTCATCACAAACAATTGTGTTCCTGGCGTCTGGCGCCTGGCGTCCCGTATCTCGGGTGCTGTCAGTTTCCGCGGGGAAGGGGTGTTTGTGCGTCGGCTGCTCCGTGTCTTAGATCCATGACGGCAAGGATGCCGCCCTTCCTTCCAAGAAAGCCTCAGCTTCGGAAGAACAAGAATATATTTGTCGGTGTATAACCAAACCTGCTCTGAACACCCCTCGCCAAACCTTCCCCAATCAAGCACGTTCGCTACCCCTCCCACGACAATAAATAGACGACGGGCAAGAAGGTGACAAAGTGGCGCAAAGCTGAGGATCCGTGTCCGTGTCTCGCGATCTCGGGGTTGGCTAGCCCCTTCTCATTACGCTTATCCCAGCGCCGATCCTGTTTGTGCGAGTGTCCCGGGGTTTGGGCGCCTCGACACAATAACATCTTGGATCCTTTCACATAGCCATCCTTCACGTGCCCGCTTCGATCTCAATCACATTTACCCTCCGTGGAACGGTGGAGTTTGCTTCGAGTAGTGTCGGCGAGGCGCGCGGAAAGGCCAATGGCAGGAAAGATAGGCGATCACAACTACTGCAGCCTCTGATCCCTGTCGCGCTGGAATGTGGGAATTTCCCTCCCACTATGGGGACAATAGAGGCGCGAGAGGGGCACCAATTTTGGCGCTACTGTACTGAATGATGGGCGTTGTGGGCCGCGTGTGTTGGCGCATATGGTACGAGTATCGTAGAGTACATCGGGTCCAAGAGATATGGATCCAGATTCACAGAATCACAGAAGGCGGATGTGAAACTTCATTGTACGACTTCTTTGCTGTACCACATCGCGTATGCGTTGGACGTACAGAACAGTACCGGCTAATGCAGCATTGATGCAGATATTCCACATCTCTCACCGGCAGTGAGGAGGCTCATGGTCCATAGAATCACGAACGTCCAAGAATGACACCGTACAATACAGTACAGTACATCCGGACACGCCAACTGAGACATACATACTGACATACGTACTGAGGTAATTGTGCATTTTGGGGTCATCTCACCCCCGCGATGGCAATAAAAAAGCGCCGGGAGGCTCTATCTAGTCTAGTCGTGGGGTCCCAAGGACCCAAATCGTCGTTCCCGAAAGCGAACGCGCGCTCGGTCTCAACGCCATCGACAAACTAAGGAGTGGGCAGATGGGCATAAACGCGCTAAGATGCCTGGATTAACTCAATGGGCCACACAGACTGTCATCATTGGACGCCTCAGGGTGATAATGTTCAGACTATACGGATTACCCTCCGTTACATGGATCAGGAACTGGCCATCGCCATGCAGAAATCCGCTCCGTGCCTCTCCTCTCCACCACCGCCTTGCGCTTGCACATCCCGTCTCACTTGTTTCACAACTCCCGATCTCATCCCCGTCCCTTCCTGCTCGCTTCCATCTCACTCCATTGCCTAGTCCCCCCCACGCCCTCAGCTCCTAAATTGAAGGGGATACAGCCGTCGTGATAGTTCGTGACAGAGGCCCCGAGAGCGAGATCTCCCTCACCACCCCCATTCTTCGTGCCACTCCAACTGCGGCTGAAGCTCGTGGAGTCCACGTTTGGGCACCGCCGGTGCGACGCTCCCCGAGTGCCGGGAATGGCGCACGGCGCTCATAGGCCGAGCGCCTTGCAGCTGGACCCCATCCAGCCCGCTTTTGCATCCCGCGGGGACCTCGGGAGGCTGCCTCGAGAGGCTGCCTCGATGCGGGCCCCTTGGGACTGGTGTCACACTGTGTGACCGACGCCATTCTGCGGGCCCTTCCTTCGGGGCTAAGGAGCGTGCTCAGACTTATGTCATCGGCATAGCTAGATGCTATATAACAAGCTCATGGCTTGTCGGTGCTTGTGCCCTTAGTTGGGGCTAATGACAGCTCTAAGTCGACATTGCTACTGCCATGATTCCGCGAGTCCCTGACAGATTCAATCTTATTCGATCTCCAATTTTATTGTTAGACGTGTGAGAGACACAAAGAACAATGCCGCAGCCAAACATTCTCATCTACCTCCTACGCAGGGACCTCCGCCTGGAAGATAATCCAATCTTCCACGCTGTGGCTACTGATGCCGCCAAAACATATACGCACCTCCTCCCCGTCTATGCCTTCCCAGCCCAGCAAATAGAAGTCTCTGGTTTCATCCCCAAAGATTCTGCGGAGAAGAGCCCGTATCCGGAAGCACGGTCTAGCGTTGGCAAATTCTGGAGATGCGGACCGCACCGGGCTAAATTCATCGCGGAGAGTGTTTGGGAGTTGAAGGAAACCCTTGGAAATGTTGGCAGCGGACTAGAGGTAAGGGTTGGTATGTTAAGCGATGTTCTAAAGGAACTCATAGCAGGCTTCAAAGGTAGTGGGAAAGGAGTGAATATCGGCGCTGTGTGGATGACTGCCGAAGAAGGAGTTGAGGAGAGACTTGACGAGAAAGATTGCAAGACGATATGTGACGCGGCAGGTGTCAACTTCAAGCTTTGGAAGGATGAGAAATACTTTGTAGATGAGTATGTCCGCCCCTTGTACCGTGTGCTTTGCCAAACCACATCCCATATTTGTGATGCTGCTACGAAGTATTCTAACCCAAACAGCGATGATCTCCCTTTCAAGGACATCAATGAGCTTCCAGATGTTTTCACCACCTACCGGAAGCTTGTTGAGCCACTACGAAATGCGCCTCGGGCTCTCCTACCCACGCCCGCAAAAGAGTCACTGCCACCGTTACCCCCTGTGACAATAATTCCGCCTCAATCTCCACCATTCGTTATACCATATTCATACGAAGATCTTGAATCATCTCTCCTCTCACCCGTATACCAATCGCCTCTCCCCAAATCCCCACTCCGCCCAAGCTCCATGCCTCCATCTCCCACACTCCACGGCGGATCCCAGGCCGCCCAATCCCGACTCCTCCACCTCCTCGAATCCGGCGCCATTACCACCTACAAAGACACTCGAAATGACCTTATCGGCGCGGACTACAGCACGCGCCTCTCTGCCTACCTCTCTCAAGGCTGCATCACAGCACGTCAAATACACCTCTCCCTCGTCTCATTCGAATCTGGCGACTCCCATCTCACTTCCTGCACCTCCACTCCCGGCTTTGGCAAGGGCGAGACGGACGGCACGTCAGCCATCCGGTACGAACTCCTCTGGCGCGACTACATGCGCCTCTCCACACGAAAGTACGGCGGGCTCCTCTTCTCCATTGGCGGCTTCCGCCGCGACTTCTCCCAGCCATGGACCGCACCCTCGTCTGATCCTGCCAGCTTAGCAGCGCTCGCGCGCTTCCTCAACGGAACCACCGGTACAGGACTCATCGATGCGAGCCAGCGCGAGCTAGCGCTCACGGGATACACGTCCAGCCGCGCGCGACAGAACGTCGCTAACTTCCTCGCAAAGCACCTCGAGCTCGACTGGCGCCTGGGTGCGGAGTGGTACGAGTACGCGCTCGTGGATTACGATGTCAGCAGCTGCTGGGGGAACTGGCAGTACGTGGCTGGTGTGGGCAACGATCCGCGCGGCGATGGGCGCAGCTTTAATCCCATTAAGCAGTCGTGGGATTATGACCCGAAGGGGGAGTACTGTCGCGCTTGGATCGTGGAGTTGGTGGGGATGGGGGATGGGAATGGCGGGTTGGAGCTTACTCCAGGAGAGTGCTTTCAGGCGTGGACGATGTCGAAGGAGAGGCAGGTGTGTTTGGGGATTCAAGGGCTAGAGTGGGTGAGGACGCCGCTGAAACCGATTGAGTTTACGGTTGAGCGGAAGCAGAAGGGGGCGAGGCGAGCGGATGGAGTGGAGGGACAAGGGTATCGAGGGGGGCGAGGGGTTGGGAGAGGAGGTCAGATGGGACAGCACAGAGGACGTGGTGGTGGGTATGGTGGTGGAGCGTATGGTGGTCCTGGACCGTATGGCGGCGGTGGAGTGTACGGTGGTGCTGGTGGGTATGGCGGCGGCGGTGCATATGGCGGTGGTTACATTACTTACAACACCCGCGGCGACTGGAACCCTCGCGGTAATGAGCCTCCGAGAGGCCCTTCCCTCCGCGGAAGGGGAAGCAACGGAGGCCGATGGGGGCGCGGTGGATATGGACCCCGTATTAGAGGGGTAGCTGAGGCTCATCCTAACGGAGGTGTTACTGATGCGGGAGTAGATGGACAGTCTACCACGGTTTGACTTTGGGCGAGCTGATGCGTCTCCCGCTGAGTATTATTGTGTTCTTGCTGCTTTTGGTGGGGTTGGGGGATTGGGTTCGGTAATAATGCAGGCCGTTGTTTGGATTTAGAGGTTAGGATATTCTGTTTCGCCGTTATTTACCTTTCACGGTTTTAATTTATCAAGTTCGTTTAGGACAAATTGTCCCATATTATAAGAGTTATGTAGGGCTTCTTGGTTGTTATCTTGGTGGAGTAAAAATATTCCAAAAGTGATAAAAATACAATAGGATTCTCGGTCGTGAAATGCTTCACAGGGTGTGTGGTTATTAGTTACAAAATATCTATGTATATCCGGTCATAATATACAACTCTACGCTGTTCAAACATGAAAGTGCCATATCGACCAATAATTACCTAAACTATTCACACTGCAGCTGCAGCCTCAAAGACAACAAAGAATCCGAAATATTCACAGTTCGATGGGGACGCTAGCGCCGGCGGCGGCGCATCTTCGGCAAGCGCCGATCGGAGTGACACCCGGCGGCTTACATAGTGATCCAGCCGCAGCCTCACTCATCATCCACTCATCCACGACAACCTGCTACGTTTCTAACTACCACAAAGGGCATATCTAGAACTGGCATTTGGCCTTCGAATAGACGAATCTTTTGCACCCCATCGCCCGGCGCTGCGCATTCAAATAGCCACCAATTGCGAACAAATGACAACACATTCCTCTCCATCCCAGAGCCTCCAGCGATAGACACAACGACGCAATGGCTGCACCCTCCCAGCCCCCAACCTCGGGGAACTACCCCATTTTCCTCAGCCCTGCCCTCCTCAACCAAGGCCTAGGCAACAAAGACCTCATCACCGCCATCAAATGTACACCTCCCCCTCTTCACCCATGGCCAACTCCAGCTAACACCCACAGACTCCCCACCCCTCTCCGCACCCGCGACCTCCGCCCTCCTCAAACCCTCCACCTCCGACCAGCACAAATATAACCTGACCATGTCGACCGCAACATCCACCTCCTTCTACCACGGCGCACGTAGCTCCGGCGCCCCCAAGAAAGCCGCGCGCTACGTGCTCGTCTGGGACGCTAGCCGGTCGGGCTGGGAACTACGGCTAGTTGACTCGGTGTTCGAGATGGGGTTTGTACGGTCCTCTGGGGTGGATGGCGAGGATGGGGGAAGAGCGCAGGATGAGAGTCCCGTGAAGGCGGCGCCGAAGGCCCGGAGGAAGAGCGTGGCGGCGCCGAAGGAGGAGGTCAAGAGGCAGAAGACTGCGGGGAGGAGGAGGGAGAAGAGCTTGAGTGAGAGCGAGAGTGAGAGTGACGATGGGTTGACGATTGAGTATCCGGGGGGGAGGGCGCCGACGAGGCCGTTTGGGCTGGGGCTTGGGACACCGTTGGGGGGAAGGGAGGAGAGAGGGGTTGGGCGTGTGGATATAGATGTGAATGTGGATGCAGATGCTGATGCGGATGAAGATGGGGATGGGGATGTGGACGTAGAGGCGCTGGACCTGGGGAGTCCGGCGCAGGGGGGGATGGAGGAAGAAGAGAGTGAGGAGGAGAGGGAGGAGGAGGTTGATCTTGAGGCCGAGCTGGAGAGGGAGTTGGCGAAGGGAGGTGGGGAGAGCAGCGAGAGCGAGGAAGAGTAGTGTGGTTGTGGACAGGAGTATATGGGTGGCTTGAAAAGGTTGGCGTTTTGAATTACGAGAAATACCATGGCTATAAAAGGGAACGAGTAACGAGAGTGCTGATTTAGTTTCATTTGTCTGAGCTAACTTCCACAATAAGATCAGCCCTTCAAATTTAATTAAAAAACAGGTTGAATGGCTGGCTACCTTTCCCCTTCTACTGCTTCTTCGTTGGTTGGCTCCCGCTTGGTGCAGCCTCTTTGGCCTTTTCCTCTTCATTTGAGTCTGAGTCGTCATATAGCTCCCTTAATACTTTAAATGCCACCTCAGGCCCGACAAGCCCTGGGCATAACATATATTTTTTTAAGGGTTAGCGGGTTATTTACTATTGTCTGAGATAACAGAAGGGTATGGGAACTCACCTGGCCAGGGATGCTTTTTCTTATATGCCTGATACTCCTCCTCGTCCATGTTCATCATCTTGTTCATTATGGGGTCATGCTGTTCCCCAGGATCAGACACATCAGCAAACTCATAATCAGACTCTTCATCAGTCTTTTCCGTCTCTGCTTCGTGGTGGCCGTGGTCCTTTCGGGTCGCGTGACTATGCCCCTTTCGGGTCGTGCTAGGGGGCTTGTTTTTGGAATCGCTGTCATTCGTTGGAGGCATGTTTTTGGAATAACTGCCATCACTAGGAGCAGCTGCATCTTGCCCTGTACCGGGAGATGAAAGGCGAGTCGATGTCCGCCATCGAGCTTGGCTCAGACTAAGCAAGAGTGAGTGTTGGGTGAGAGAAAGAATGTGTATGTCGACGTAGTTTGGAAGAGAAGAGGCTAAAAAGATTCGTCTAGAGTATGGAAGGATACAGAACTATGTTTAGGGAGAGACGTCCAAAGTTATCATATCATGCCTGTTATTTCCATAGTGACTGTGACTGTGTATAGTTCAGGATTGATACTAGCGATTTAAACTCTTGGAATTTATAGCTGTAGTTACATTTATGATTGTATACCTTATTTATCGCAAGCCTAAGTGATTGAACGTCAGGAGGAATATCATCTCATTGTTAACAAACCTACCCTCTGTCAGGGTGCTGTTGCCGCACCACTCCTTATACAGTCATTATATCCAACTAATCTATATATAGTCACTATAAGCTACTGCTCCTTATATAGTCACTATACTCTACTACCACTTATATAGTTACTGTACTCTACTACTCCTTATGTAGTCACTATACTCACCTACTCTTTATATAGTCACTATACTCGAACCCATAGTTGCTATAAATTCTCAAAGCGACATTGAATTCCATTGCCTGCCCCAAGTTCTGAGTGACTGTTCTGTTCTCAGCACTCTAGAAGTTGGTCGTTCCTTCCATTAGCAAGCAAGACGCTCCTTCTTTCCTTTGGCAAGTTAGGGACGAGTAGCTCCTTCCCGTATTCCTACCGGCTAGTCGCTCTTTCCACGTGAAAAATTGCCATTATTCTTCTCAAAAACGTCATCAATGCAGTTGCACAGATGGCAAACGGCTCACTTCTTTTGAATATCCGAGCACTTCTCAAACTCTCACGACAGCGGCACATAGTCTCGATTCGTAGGGCACGCGCATCAGCTGTCGGGGGTCCAGCTCGTACAAATCTTCATTCATGGCCCTCTTCTATCCCATATATACAGTTGCCCCATCGCCATCGCCATCAGTCTCATCGACCACCAACAAGTTACGCCTCGGACTTCACAAGCCCAGTAACCTTCTCCTCGATTTCCTTATCCGACAACCCAGCCAATAGCTCGCTCTTCTCCTTGCCGAAGTCTACAAACTCATTGTCAGCATACTGTTCTCATTTATCTATGCAGTGCGTCCTATAGATCTTTTCTCTATGGCTGATGTTGTACTGACCGTAGCGGGCGAAAACCTGTGGTTGTGTCCCTGCCGCCTCGCGGATCATGATTGGCGTGGACGGGTTGTTCTTCTTCATCGTCGGGTATGCGCGTGCGAGAAAAGATCTGTAAGTTTCATAGAATCAGCAAATATCCTCAACTGCCTGCACGCCTATGCAGCCCGCATTCAATTGCATCCGGGGCGCAATGGGGGTTTCGAAAAACAACGGAGCTGGGGTTGGGGCGGGTCGCACCTCGTGGCATTGCTCGTCTCGCCAGTCTGGCACAGCAGAAATCGCACCTCCTTGAGGCCCTTGGTGAATGCGTATTTACCCGACATGGTGATCAGTTGTATGCTTGAAGATTCGAGCTGGCGGTCTTGTTACCTTCAATTCCGATTCACGAAGCTGCTGTTGATCCGTCGTCGCCGAAATGTTGTTCCGTGCCGTGCACAAACACCCGATTTATGCAATATCGGCAACTGATTGGAGGATGCACAAGGATTATTTCCCCAAACTCTCCGCAACAGGCCGTTCAACATTCTTGTGAGTCGTCGGCCTCCCACCCCGAATTATCATCCACTTCACCTCATCGGCCTCATTGAAGCTCAACTGCACCGGCCTCGATACTCGCCTTCCCCTCCCTCATCCGGATAACGATCAATTTGATAGAAGCGCCTTTGCTTCGTCACTCCGTCACAATGGCAACTCTCTTCCGCACCGCCCGTCCGATCCTCAACAATGCCTCGAGGGCTCAATTCCAATCGGCCTTCGCCCGCAACACAACTCGCGCCGGCCGACGCTTCCAGGGCACTTCATCTGAGGCGCAAGGAGCCGCCAAAGCGAGCTGGTTCAAGACTGCGTGGGACAGCCCGATCGGAGTTAAGACTGTGCATTTCTGGTAAGCCACGCGACCCAATATGTTGAATTCATATACCAGCGTACAAGAAAGCTAACTCGCGCATAGGGCTCCGGTCATGAAGGTACACTTTCCCCATTGCGCACCATATACGATTTCCCCACACTTCATCGGTGCCAGTATCGCGTGAGCACACGGCTAACTCGAACCAGTGGGCCCTCGTCCTTGCTGGTGTTTCCGACTTCGCACGCCCAGCAGAGTCCCTCTCTCTTACCCAGAACGCTGCCCTCACCGCCACCGGCGCAATCTGGACACGCTGGTGCTTGATCATCAAGCCCAAGAACGTTCTGTGCGTTATCTCCCACCCCCACCATACCCATGCCGGTGCTAACTACCCCCCAGTCTCGCCACAGTCAACTTCTTCCTTGGATGTGTTGGTGCCATCCAGGTCACTCGTATTTTAATGTACCAGAACAGCCCTGAAGGCAAGGCAGCTGCGGCAGCTGAGAAGGCGAAGGCCGAGAATACACCTGAGCCAGTTGTGGCGAGTGCCTAGATCTGTCGATGGAGAGTATTCAGTCTGATATGGAGGAATTGGGATTGCAGAGGTAAAATGAGGCGTTGAGCCTGTTGGGAGAGGAGTGGTATATCACACTGGATATAGAAGGCCGGCGTAGAAAATTACGGGTCGATGTGGAGAATGACAATAAGTGTCTGCGAGGCATGGGAAGCTTGAACCGGGCACAGTGGGGGTTGCAATGAGTGGGGATTTAGACGTCCTGGCATCTAGAGATGTTCTATTACTTTCACGGCTTATGTGCCAGGGTTAGACAAGGATGGTTTTTCTCTCGGTCTCTGACGTGCGTGTTGTTTGAAGAACTTGGGCGTGTATAGAAATGGTATTAACTCCATGATCAGTTCCCTCGCCCTATCAAGTGACGTTGATGCCTCGAAGTTCCTGGATCGTGGCGGCCATCTCGCCAATTAAACCCCCCAGCACCCAAATTGTCATTTACATCGGCATGTGCTTCAAGAGATCAAATCCTCACGCAGCCGCCTGCAGCGCCTTATGCAATTTCTCTGCGAATTCCCCCGGCTGACTCACAAAAGGACAGTGATCCATCTCAATCTCCACAAGTTTCATCCCACACTCCTCTGCCTCCAGCCTCTGCCGCTCCGGCGGGATAGCCTTGTCATTTCTGCACACGAAATACGTCCCTTTGACCCTCGTCCTCCACAAATCGCCAACATCCTCCGGCGGCATCTCCGCACGATTCGCATCCAACGCCGCCACGAACGGCGCCGCCGCCTCAGGCGACATGTTATTATAGAAGACCTCATACGGCGACGCTACCGTCGCGTCCATCGTCGCAAAGTCGATCGCGAACCACGTCGACCCCTCGGTAGCGCGGACCGCGTTCAGGAAGCAGGAGATGAAGATGATGTGGACCAGCCTGGCGCTCTCCTCAGCGCTGGCGGAGGCGAGGAACTCGTTGGCGGCGAGAGCGACGGATTGCCCGGATACGCTGTGCCCGATGAGGCAGACGCGGTGGCCGGCGTCGATCTCGGCTTGGAGGATGGCGCGGATGTGTGTTACGTTGGCTTTGATGGAGGGGGGAGGGTCGGAGTGCCCGCTCGTGGGGAGCTTGACAGGCACCAGGTGGTAGCCGTAGGCCTCGAGGTAGGGGGTAATTGGTTGGAGGTGGAATTCGGTGTGCCAGCCGCCGGCAACAAAGATGATACTTGTCTTTGCCATGTTTGTGACTCTTGATGTCGAGGTGAGGATGCTTTGGAGAACTTGGGATTCTTATACTTTGTTCTTGAAACTGCACTTAAATCTGACGTTATAAGCTAGCTATGAACTAGGATATCGACTGATCCTATAGTATAGCGTATACGTTTTTGGAAGGATTCGCTATTTCAAGGGTTATAACATGCAAGTTGTATCGCGTGGGCACCTAAAAGGCGGGGTACTCAGCTGGGGCTGGATTTGCAACAGATCCGATGCACAGGCAGCCTTTGGTTACAAGATAACGTCAGTCCCATATGTAGCGAGAAACTTACTGTGCTGAATAGCTGGTGGTTACAGCAACTGTGGTTCAAATAAAAGCTCTCAAATACTGGGTGCTTACATAAAATAAGCCAGCTACCCAGAAATGGAGCCAAAGACTTGGGAGTCTATTAGTTGAAATGAAGGCTCTCAATCACAGGAGGCCTACATCAAATAAGCCAGCGACCCCGAAATGGACCTGAAGAGATGGAGTCTATTACTTCAAATTGCCGTTATCAATCCTCAGCTAAAGGAGACTTACACTTTCAGACCTTTGAGCGGAACGATCACATCGAAGATAAGTCATTGCCTCATCTCACACTGATAACATCTAGTTGGTCATAAATATCATATATTCCTTGCAGCCGTAGGGGCGCCTTCTCGTAGCTCGTTACAATCGTATATACTCCCAGCGATCCCTATTAAAAAAAGAAGAAGGTATAAACAGACGCAAGAAGTATATCAAACCCATCCTCTCTCATCAAACACCAATCACGCCCTCATAATACACCAACCAACCCACCAAACACCGTCACAAAACACCTAAAAGTAGTTCCCACTCGGCATCGCCACAAACGCCCCCGTCGCCACCACCGTCCCCAGCACCGCCACCAACAACGCCTGCACAAACAACGTATTCTGCACCTCCCTCACCGCCGGCTCCACAACCCTAACCTGCCTCTCAAACACCCGTCTCACCAACCCCCTCTTCCTATACCTGCCCACCCACGGCGCCTCCCCCGCCCCCATCATAACGCTCAGCCCACTCGTCGTCACACTAATCCCATCCAACTCCGCCTTCCCCATCTCCACCTCCGCCTCGCTATCCCCGAATAACTCCCACGGCCGCACCTGTCGCGCTCGCATCGCATGCAGACAAACGCACATTCCTTCCCTCGCGGCACCGAACGTCACTGCGCCACTCACCCACGGAATAGCTGCGAGGATCCTGTATCCCCTCGGCGCGTGCGATAGGGTGAGCAGCATAGCTACTAGGGTGCCGAGGAAGAGCAAGGAGATGCCGCCCCACCACGCGAAGGCGATGCGGGGGGGATTCCCGTTAGCGACGGCCCAGCGGATGAAGTTGGGGTGGGATTGCTGGCGGAGGGAGTCGTCGATGGCGGCGCGGGCTTTGACGAAGGCGGTGGGGTGGGTGGTGCGTTCTAGTGCTGCGAGGAGGGCTGCGCGGTCGCGCGAGGAGAGGTTGAGTTCGTGGGGGGAGGAGGGGAGGAGGTAGGTGCTTATTATGCGGGAGATTTCGGCACGGAAGGGTTGTGTGGAGACTGAGGGGTGTTAGTTGGGGTTGGTGAAGGGGGAATGGAGGGGGGAGCGTACAGGGTGGGCGCATGCTGGTATCGGCGAAGGCGGAGATGGCGAGGGTGCGCTGGGGTTTCGTGGGAGAGGGGGTCTTTCTGCCGGGGATGCGGGTGTTGGACCAGGGGAGGGAAGATAAGATTGCGGGGCGGTCAGTGAGGTCTGAGGAGCGGGGGGTGCGGAAGGGGTCGTTGTCGAAGACGGTGCCTTTGAAGACTTCGTTGGCGAAGCTTTGGCGCTTGGGGACGGCGGGGAGGGGCATGGTGATTGGAGAGGTGCGCTCGGGGGAGACGTATATGTATTGTGGGGAGAGCATTTTGGAGGACTCGGTGAGGTTGTTGAAGCGCTCTGTGTAGTCGTGCAGCCAGAGGTAGAATTTGAGATTCTCGGCCGAGTGCTCGACGTAGAGCATGTAATCCATGAAATCGCGGAGAGTGCATGGCTGGGATAGTATTAGTATGGTCGCACGTCGTCGACGCAATCCATGATAGATGAGATAAATAAAATTTGGCAAGAAACAAATCAGATACGCTGGTATCCGATGAAGTTTGCTCCCACATGGAACATGACAACTGAGAAACGGGTACTCACAGCACAAGTCCCTCCATCGACAATCTTCTCAAACGCCAACGCCGCCGGAATCCCCGAATTCTTTCCCGACTTCCCCGACCGAAGAGACGACTCCTCCTTACCTCCCTTCTCACTCTCCGACGACCTCGACGCATAAATCTCCGGCACCACATACGCGGGGCGCCGATACGCCAGTGAGTAGACCATCCTGTCTCGTAGCCGTCGTCTCAGAGATGAAGCAACAGAAGGATAAAAAACAGTTTGCAAAAACGCAAAGCTAAGCTGGTAGAGACAGATAAGACACGAGATGCGAGCTTCCCCCTTCGCAAAACCAAGTGATAGGAGACAAACAGCGAGAGAACCCACCTACTTATGTTCCCGCGTCTCGTCAGGAGGCGAGCACGGCACGAACGGGACAGACGCATCATATTTTACCAGCCATGTCATGTCATGCCACTCCTCCTGCATCCGGGGCCTGGCAGGACGCCGACTAGGCCAGCAAAACAGGAAACGCAGTATCGAAGCTGGCTCAGGCGGGAGAAGATGTCAAAGCCGCGGGATCGGCCACTATCGACCCCTCATGCACGTCTCTCTCCCCCCATCGCGCCTTCCACTCCCTCCCCAATCCAGCCATACCAACCCCCCCCAAAAAGGCCCGTGGCACGCCTATAGCTCCCATCAATGCACCCGGGACCTCTATCAGATCCCCCCCCTTCCACGCGTAGTAACCCTACATCCCCACTTCTTCACCAAAAAAAACAGAATCCCCCCTTCGCTCTCCCCTGCAGCGCGCATCAATCAACTCTCCCTCTCGCACATCCGCATCCAGAACCCGCGTTCGCTGCACGCACCCCCATCGAGCACCCCCCCGCCCCACTACGCGCCAGAAACGGACAATGGCTCGGCGCTAACGCTCCGTGCCGCGTGCCGCGCACACACCATCTCTTGATCGGGGCGTGGGATGCACGTTCCCTGTTCCGATCCCCCGCGCTGGGTATTTTTGTGAGATCTGATGGGATGGTGGTGGCGGGTTGGATCTACTGCGCGTACGTGAGTAGGGTGATAGGAGGATTCTGGGTTTTCGGGTGGTGCCCGGAGGGGGCCGGTGGTGGGTGTGTTGGCGTGGGTGGGGTATGCGTGGGATTGAGTCAGGAGGGGGATGGATTGGGAGAGTTGGTAGCGGGATGGGGGGTGGAGGTGATGGTGGTATTGCGTAAGGGTGGATTGGAGATGTAACACGTTCTTTCTGAGAAGTGAGATATACATCCCCCGCTTCTGAGGGCAGGGACAACTGAGCTGAGGTGAGTCGGGCGCCTGCAAGTTCGAAAGAGGTTTTAGCGATTTGGGGTCTCGAGTCCTGCGACCTGCTTTCTCTTTATAGGTGCGGTGAGGGTGGATGAGGGGGGCATGCACGTAGCCATCTACAGACCCCCGTGTCTCTCCTTTCGTCTGATCTCAGCGCGTGTTCGTAGGGTCCAGCGGGCGAGTCCCTGGGGATTTGATTCAGGTATGGAATGAGATGATGGGGGTCTTGACGGGCTGCGACGGCGACAGACTGGGGAGTTGGAGGGATTGTACGACGTACTCAGCCTTGCGGAGAGTTCTCAACTATACAATCCCACGCCTGGTGAGTTTATTGAACTATGTCGTCGTACACCACACCGCCCTGCTAAACCCATGCCACCAGCTTGGACCATGGCTAGGTAGTATCGAGCTCAACTAGGCAATATCGAGCGGCTGGCCAGGCACAATACATGGCATGGCATGCGAATACACCTGCAGCCAATACCACACCGCCCTGCTAAACCCATACGCCAGCTTCAACCACGACAGGACAATGTCAAGCAGCTGGCCAGGTACAATGCATAGCACATACATCTGCATTCAATAACCGTCTCACCCAGCCACCACCGGATCAGCCGGTGGATTAGCTGCTAAACGGGTGAGACAAGGTTTTGCCACAAGCAAGCCACGCAGAGCGATCTGAAGTATCTGTGTCATATCATGACATGCAGGCTAGGGCTGGGCCATTGTCTTTCATGCTGCAGATACTATTTGGGTTCTTGGGGGTATATCTGACCCCTTTTTGGACGATCCAAAGCAGCACAGTGCATCACAGCTACCCTAAACGGTCCAGCTGGACCTTCGCACGATAGAAGGGGGTCGGGGGTTACGATATACGACACAGCACAGCCTCGCCCAGCTTCCCTGGCGAAGTCAGTAGTAGGCTACTGAGCCGGGTGAGACACGGGATCTAGGCTGGCGTGTTGTTCAGCAAGCCACGATGAGGTGATCTGAGCTGTATCCGTGTAGCGAGGGCTTTGGGTTGAGTATATACCATTATTGGAACAGAAGTACTGTAGATTCCACTTTTCCGCAATCATGCTCGAGCTGATTTTCTTTCTCACTGCCGTATTCCAATCGGCAGTCCGCTATTTTTTTCCCTTTTCCCCACACCCTCTCGACCTTCTATCCCCTCCACAGCGGCTCTACCAATGCTTCGCACTGATCTCAACACTATCCACGTCAACCCCATCTTTAAACCACCTCTCCTCCTCCGTGATGGCCACATCGTTCGCGCTCATCATGCGCTTCTCCATGCGTCCATCGGGTGCGAAGGTCCAGTCTTCGAGGCCGTAGGTGCGGAACCACTGGCCGGTGGTGTCGTGGTGTTCGTACCAGAATTGTACTGCGATCTGTGGATTGTTAGATTCTGTCTTGTCATCTACCTCTCTCCCCCACAATCTCCTTCCCCACTCTCCCTCTTCCTCTTCCTCTCCCCACCACCCCCCCAACCAAACCCCCACAACATGTGCCGTATCAAAGCAAAAACCCCAAACCCGAACCCAGAACAGATAAAACGTACCTTATTCCCCTCAAAAGCAAACAGTTCCTTCCTCAACCTATACCCACTCTCCACAAACCATTTATGAGTCAAGAACGCCTCGATCTCCTCGCGGCCCTGCAGGAAGCGGTCGCGATTGCGCCAGATGCAGTCGGGTGTGTAGGCGAGGGCGACGCGTTTGGGGTCT
>JPKE01002619.1:0-29395 GCA_000750995.1 Pseudogymnoascus sp. VKM F-4520 (FW-2644) | reverse complement strand
GGGGGGGGGGGGGTTAGCGTGGGTGTTTAGGTGTTTTGGTGGGAAAGAGCGAGGGGGTAAGGGGATGGGAGGAAATAACGAGAGAAGAAGGTGGGTGGGAAGGAAGGATGGGGGAAGTAGGGAATGAAGGAGAAAGAGCGATGGAGGAAGGAAGGAATTGGGAAAGTGCAGGAGGGGTCTGGGAAAGGAGGAAGGAACGAAGGGGGATGAAATGAGGGAAGGAGGAAAGAACGAGGGGAGAAGGAACGAGGGGGCGAGGAGGGAAGGAAATAAGGGCAAGGACAAACCGTGTATTCCACCCCGCCTGCGCAGCCTTAACTTTCTGCTTCGCAGTCTCAAGAGTAAAAGGCGGGTAAGGGGGTCGCTGGTCGGCGGGGAGAGTGGAGGTAGGCATTCTGCGTGGGTTGTTGATAATTGGCTTGAGAGTGAGGGTTTGGGAGCTGAAGAGCGAGGAGGATGGTGTACGAGAGATTTATTGTATTTATGTAGGAGGAGGAGTCATAGGAGGGTTATCTGGGGATGAGGCTTTGGAGATTTGTGCTGCAGCTTCGGATGAGGAGGAGGAGGGGGTGGTCGTGATTATTAGTCATTCATGCGTGGTGGGGGAGTAAGCTGAGGAAGGAAGGTGTTTCGAAGGTTTGTGTATGCGTGGCTCTTCTCGCATTGTCCTTTTTGAGGTTATTGCTCGTTGATACTATTCTGTACTACCATACCATGAAATCTCAATCCAATCCCTCTCACTTCCCCTGCCACCTCTCTCTGCTCAAAACCCGCGATAATAACTCACATATTAGCTTTATCGACGGCCAGCTCACCTATGACGTCAATTTCACCGCGGGGTCAATCGTCACCGACACCCCGACCAACCACGGAACAAAGCTCGTTCCGCGCCGAAATAGATCCCCCTCGCACCTCAACAAACAAACCCCGCCAACAAACCCCGCGGACCATTGAAGAAAACGCCGATGGCCAATGCAATGCCCCTGTCCCTTAGCTATAACAGCTATAATTCCAAATCATCGTCCCCCTGCGCTCCGGTAAAGCTTCCGACAGGAAACGGGGCGCGGCATTGACTTTCCTTACTGACTAAGAGGTAAGTAGTAGTAGTAGTAAGAAATAGACCGCGTCATAGGCCAAGACGGGACCCATTTTCCTAGGTGGGCTTGAGTCGTATTCGCGATATCGGATGGGAGGGGAGGGAAGGGGATTTATAAGGTTGTAGAGGGTTTGTAAAGGGTTGATGGTCTGGACCTGGTGTGGAGATGCTGTGGCGAGTGATTTATACTCTGGTTTGTACGGAGTGATGCGGTTGTTCTAGATCGAGTGTTCTAGGTCGAGTGTTATAGGTCGAGTGTTCTAGGTCGGGGTTGCGTAAGGGAGGGGTCCGGAGAATTGGAGATGGCCGTGTCGGGGGTCACCGATGGGTGGAGGGGCGGCCGGCAGATGACTGTTATTACACGCAAACAGAGCACTCAAGATCAAGGACACACAGTAAACGGGATAAACAGAATAAACAGAATCAAATAAATGTAATTAATAAATATAAATATCAATTCCAGTACTGCACTGTAGGTGACTTATAGCGCAGTATGTATGTGCCGTATGTACGTCACACCGTTTTAGGCAAGAGGAAGACAGGAACAGATCAAACAGATCACCAAAGCCGGGTGTGTCCGTCCAGTTGAGACAGTCTTGGAAGTATACAAACACAAAAGGCCGCATTCAAGAGATTCATACGCACATAAAATAGCGAAAGTAGTAATTAATATTCATACAATCCATTCCCCGCTAAGCACATCATCATCACCAATCTATAAAACACAAATCAAACAAAGACAACACCCCCACTACACACCGCCCGCCCCACCCAACCTTCTTCCTCTCTACCTTTAAATATCACCCCACCTCCTCCTCTTCACAACAACAACAACAACAACTTCACAACTCCAAACACACAACACTATTCAACCGTCGATCCAGCTTCGGATCCAACTCAACTACCAAATACACTTCAATTACCTCAATCAACCCTACCAAATCAATCAAGATGTCTGCTCCTCAAGTCCGAGATGCCCTCCCGGCTAACACCACCTTCGCCCACGTTCCTTACAGCCCTGAGAACGCTGATTTCAAGGCCTGTGGCATGCCAGTGCCTTACAACGCCTCCAAGGGTATGTACTCATAACCAATGCTTCATTCAATTCACCTTGACCTCGATCCTACCCCCCACCACTCTCCTTCCCTTCCTCCAATCTACCTCCCAACCTCCTCCCCACTTCAACTTCACCTCTACCTCCCAACCACACCTCCCATCCACTGATCTCCCCGCTAACCTTTACTTCCCACAGAATGGGCCAACAAGAAAGTCGTCCTCTTCTCCGTCCCCGGCGCCTTCACCCCCACCTGCTCCGTCTCCCACCTCCCCGGCTACCAAGCCGCCCTCCCCGCCCTCAAGGCCAAGGGCGTCGACATCGTCGCCGTGGTCGCCTCCAACGACCCGTGGGTCATGTCCGCCTGGGCCAAGGCCTCGGGCGTCAAGGACGACAGCATCCTCTTCCTGAGCGACACCGATACCACGCTTGCTTCTGCTTGGGGGTTTGCGGCGGGCGGACGCACGGGGCGCTGGGCTGTTGTGATTGATAATGGGAAGCTGGCTTATGTGGGGAAGGAGGAGGGGCAGGGGGTTACTGTTAGTGGTGCCGAGGCTGTGCTTGCGAAGTTGTAGGGGGGTTGTGGTGGAGATACATGGGCTTTGCATGGCTTTGATGGAGAATGCGGCATGGATTTCATGGATGGGGGGAGATGGATGATACAGTGGTGGATAATTGAGTCTCCTCTCGAAGATTTCTGCAATAGAGAATTCTGATCTTCATACTACTCGTGCAGATTTGTGACCTCTTGAGATTGTATCGTGAGAAGAAAGCGATTTGTTGACGATATTTACATCTTATCTCGACCCCGCACCTTGCGCATTTATCCCACCCGGCAGTAGCTCAGCTCAACCACTCCCAATTGTCCCCAAATAATATATCGGAGCCCCAAATAAACTTATCAACCTTCCATCTCTCACTAGCCAAATCCCACCTCTAGTAGCTCCATCATGTAACTGCTCGATCGGCCCCATTCACCCCCCAATCATATCCCACTGCCCCAAATAAACCTACCAACCCCCAATCCCTTACCCGCCAACCTCCCACCCCCATTGCGGTGCGCCAACCTCATAACCACGCCACCATATCCAACGAGTCCAATAAGTTTTCAAAGAGAACATGGTTTCTAATCCAGTAGATACCGTTAACCAAGAATATAAGTAAAACGACTATAACCAAGCGCCGGTAGTGGGTATTCATCAAAGCAGTATGGCAACGAATGTATTCTGGAAGCGGGTTGGTTTGATATTGCGTATCCGGAATCGCATTTCGGATCACTGGAGTGGGGGGTCCTTTGAGGAGACTTTGGCCTTGTGCTCGAGCAGGAGCTTGGCTATAGTCTCGTGCCCCTTCTGTGTAGCCAGCGATAGCGGTGTCCGACCGATTTTGTCCTTCGAGTCGACCTCAGCATTATGCTCGAGTAGCAGCTTGACTATAGCCTCATCCCCATTCTCTGCAGCCCACGATAGCGGTGACCAACCGTCTTTGTCCTTTGAGTCAACCTCAGCATTATGCTCGAGCAGCAGCTTGACTATAGCCTCATCCCCATTCTCTACAGCCCACGATAGCGGTGACCAACCGTCTTTGTCCTTTGAGTCAACCTCAGCCTTTTGCTCGAGCAGTAGCTTGACTATAGCCTCGTGCCCAATTTGTGCAGCCAATGATAGCGGTGTCTTACCGTATTTGTCCTTTAAGTCAACCTCAGCCATCTGCTCAAGCAGCAGCTTAACCACCCCCTTGTGCCCATTCCGTGCAGCCTGCCATAGCGGTGTCCGTCCATACTTTGTATCCTTCACGTTTATCTCAGCCTTGCCTGTCTCGAACAGCAGCTTGACCACCCCCTCGTGTCCATTTTGTGCAGCCCACGATAGCGGTGTCCGACCATACTTTGTATCCTTTAAGTCGACCTTAGCCTTCTGCTCAAGCAGTAGCTTAGCCACCGCCTCGTGCCCACCCTCTGCAGCCCATGATAGCGGTGTCTCACCATCCTTTATATTCTTTGAGTCGACCTTAGCCTTGCCTGTCTCGAGCAACAGCTTAACCATAGCTTCGTGCCCATTCTTTGCAGCCCACGATAGCGGTGTCCGACTGTCTTCATCCTTTGAGTCAACCTCAGCCATCTGCTCAAGTAGCAGCTTAACCACTGCCTCGTGCCCATTCTGTGCAGCCCACGATAGCGGTGTCTGATCATACCCATCCTTCGAGTCGACTTCAGCCTTATGATCTAGGAGCAGCTTAACTACCGCCTCTTGTCCGGCTTCTGCTGCATACTGCAGTGGTGTCTGGCTGTACTCGTCCTTCGAGTTGGCTGCAATGTCAATATTCCCACTCGGTTTCAATAGTAGCCTTTCTGATAAGTATAACAATCCAAACCTTGCGGTCAAATGCAGGCCCGTTGTTCGTTTCGGAAAATCTTGACTATAATTCCTCCATTTGTACCCTGAGGCTGATCTGGTCGAGACTGACATGGTCTGTACACAACAGGAAACTAAATTGCCATCCAGCAAGAAAACGAACGCCTCCTCATGCACTTGCTCTTGAACTGACTGTGCATGCTGACCCCAGTGTCGAGAAGCATAATCCAAGAGAATATTCTCTTTAAGTCTGGTCTCGAATTCTTCGTCACTGGGACAGCTGCCGCTCTTAAAGGGAGGGAGCGAGAGGTAAGTGAGGCAGGTGCTAGCGATGACTTGTTCGGGTTCTGTTGGGAATATATCCTTGGATGCGCTCTTGAGATATTCATTAATGGTTAAGTGTGCGAATGCCACAGTTCCACTTTCAGAATTAACAAGTACAAGGCCCCCACAAAAATCAACTATATCGCTCTTTTTGAGTGTGAAGTCTTCGAGGGGCTTGATTGCTGCAGCGAGTTGCATCTCTCCTACAGACAAGGGTCTTTTGGCACAGAGAGTCCAGGCTAATATACGGAATGCCTTGTCCCGATGGCGTTTCTGATTTCTGATTCGTTTAATGGCCTGATGATAAAACTCACTCTCTTCCATCGGAAGGGCCTCGAGAGCTTCTCGTACTTCTCCCCTTGTTGTCAACTCGCTGATGGTGTCCACTTGTAAACGCGCCAGATTGAAGCTATACGAATAGATTAGCAAGATCTCCGATTCAAATACAAAGGATTCGTACATTTCAGAATACTTTTCCACCACCACCTGAATAATTTCTTCCAACAGGGATTGATTCTCTTTGAGAAGATCACGAAGGTTAGGACTCCCGTACTTCATATCATATATCCTCCACTTGATATACGACTTGATATCTTGACTAGCTGGGCTGATTGCGAGTTTATCGAAGTCGGGAGCTTTTTCGAATAGCGCTTCAATTGAGGGCATATCTCTAGAGGTTATCAACAGCTGAGCCCCTAATTTCAATAGGGAATTTATTAACCACTCGCGGTTAACTCCTTTTGAGTCAGTGTCCGCACACTCATCCAGCGCATCGAGAATCAAAACAGTTTTCTCCATACTGCCAATCACCTTAGATAGGACCATAAAGTAGTCATCCGGGCCCGGTGATCCAGATTTGTGTTTCTTGCGAAAGTCAGTAGCATCCGTCATTATGCTCGTTCCTATCTCAGGGGCTACTGAAGCAATAAGTTGCTTCGTAAGACTCGCCATTACTTGATCCATGCTATTGGTGTCCTGGTCGTTGTAGTTGAAATACATCCAAGCAATCCCTATTGACTTGTTCTCCGTAATGCTTGAGTAATATACGGTCAGGCAGTGGTCGATTATAACAGACCTAAGATACTAATGAGCAAGGCAACATAATGTAGAGTGTAGAATTCTTACGCCAAGAAAGTCTTCCCAGCACCAGCTAGATGAACCATTAGCTTAATTTACAGCACATTTAGGGTGAGTGGTTACGCTTTCCGGGACACCACAGTGTCTTCAGATTTCCATCCATCCATTTCTGAAATGTCTCATTCTTAATTATCCACTGTCCTGAATCCTTTAAGCGACGATTCCGTACATCAGCGTGCATTTCATTCGCGGGTATTTTAGATAAGAAGTCCAAAGTTTTTTCGCATTCATCCTTCCACTCTCGTTCCTTCTCGTCAAAGAGAAGCTCCTGTTGAATAGCTCGGTCAAGGGCCTCCATTGCCGTGGTTAGCGCCTGTTGCGAATCCGCAAAATCATCACCACCGACTGCCTTGGCCATGTTGACGACGAAATTTGTCCGCAGGGAAGCAAGGCTAACTCGCAAGGATCCCATGATTGCCGCAAGAAGATTAGTGGACACTTCTAGCAGATTATCAGAGAGCTGGATGTATCCGCGCTGATTGATATTTCCAAAGAACGACTGGTGACTGTCTAATTTGTTTAAGCAATCGATGACCCGGCTAGAGCGAGTTTGTTGCTTAGCTGCTTCCTGTTGCAATTGTATTAAGCTGTCTGTAAATATAGCAAAGAACTATTGGAGGTTCGTAAGACTTACGTTGACAACCACATTCAGCGCGTTTGCCGTTAGCTTCAATGGTGCAAGTCCCGCTACCTAGTTTGGATGATTAGTTAACAAACCACGCTCTCCACGACCAGAGGATGGCTAAGACAGCATCAACTTACATCTGCCCCAAATGATACAACACCTAACACAATGCTTGCAATAGGATACACCTTTTCCATGAATATTGTCGCCTTCCGTCCTGTAGTTGATTCTCCTACTTTGTGATCGGATAGTGCCTGCTGGGCCACCTTTCCAAAATCTGCGACGTCTTCGGTCGGTAATGAATACGGGGAAGTGATATCTCCGTCCTTGACGAGGGTGTGGCTAGGAAATTTCGTTTCATATTTTGAATGCTCAGCTTTGAGCTCTTCTGTGGCCTTTTGGAGTTTTTCTTGGGCTTTGATGACTCTGGGATTCTTATGGGGAGACTTGATTAATGGCGGAAGTGTAATTCGATCTATGGTGTTCCTAGTTAACTATCAAGCTTTTACGAGGACGGACAGGTCTACACATTGTCGGAACTAATGACACAATACAGAAATTTGTAACCGTACCAATTCGCTGCTGAGAGAAGGGAGTTGTCTGCTGTACAGTTTCAACTTGAGAGATAGAAGAAACGCTGGACGAAATGGGGATTGAAGCTCCCTTTGGTGGAATCAAAGTGGTATCAGGAGCTATTCCGGCGGCCAATTTGTTCGAACCAAGCTGCTTATGAGACGCCGAAGTCGGAACCAGCGGGTTTGACGTTTTTTGCCCAGCCGAAGTGGAAGCCGGTGCACTTGGCGATGGAATTGTTTGGGGTGTTTTGGGTCGGTGTAGTAGTATGTTAAAAAAACTGTCCCGCTTGCGTTCGGGGCCCATGTTTGATGCTGTAGTAGTTAGCATGCTGCCATAAAGTCCGTAGTCCTGGTCCAGTCGTCGCTGCTGTTGCTTCTCTTACAGTTGTTGGGCCGTCAGTGTTTGACACTATCGCATAGAGATGCCCGATAAGATGATAATCCGTAACAATGAGCGATAAGTATCAAAATAGACATGCGCCCGTCTATGAGACCAAAGACAAGAGCAATGGAGTAGGTCGTAATATAGATAGTGATGGTGATGTTGGGAGAAGACTATTTCGTGGCCCCGCAGATACTACGGGCATGCAGGTTGGACGAGTTGGCGGCAGTGCATAAGGTGGCTGAGTTATTTTGGTAGTCACGTTGCGACCTGAAGCACAAATAATAGTTGAAAAGTATTGAAATTAGGAAAAGCGAGCGCCGTAAAACAACAACGACATAGC
Organism: Pseudogymnoascus sp. VKM F-4520 (FW-2644); assembly: GCA_000750995.1. Taxonomy (NCBI): domain Eukaryota; kingdom Fungi; phylum Ascomycota; class Leotiomycetes; order Thelebolales; family Thelebolaceae; genus Pseudogymnoascus; species Pseudogymnoascus sp. VKM F-4520 (FW-2644). Next base: position 21,505 of record JPKE01002619.1, on the reverse strand, counting down.
CATTTACTAAACATAGCTAACTATAGAAGACAATGATAGCGTTCATATGTATATACTCACCCTATAGTGTCTAGCCTTTGCATGTTTAAGTACTAAAGTGTTGCCGCCCCGAATGATATAAAAGTAGATTAGATTAGATAAGCGAAGGTCAATGGCTTCAAACGTTGATCCATCCCGTCCCCCCAGGACCCCTTTTTACCCTTCAACTCCACCGCTCCCGCCATCTAGCGGCAAATCACCAATAATCCCCCATTCCCCATACCCCATCTACTTCTTAAAGCCCCCGACATTGTTCCATGGGCTTTCTTGTTGGGTCTCCTTCTCCCACCGCTCCATTGGGCCCATTCCTTTTGACGTGGCAGCTTCGGAAAGTCGAGATTGGAGTCTCGTCTCCAACTCGGCTTCAGAGGGTGTGGCTGCAGCCCACTCGCGGCGAAGCGTGATGTGAGGAGCCTGGTCGTGCCCAGGGGATGGGCTGGATACGTGGGCCTAGAGCACATAGAGGTTAATTGGAAGGTAGTTGGAATGAAGCAGGGTAGGTGGCTTACCTCGGGACCCCTCGTAGCGTTGGTTTTCTGGATTGGCTTCGACATTTTGATTGAACTGTGACTTGAACTGTGACGTGTTGCGGCGGATTTTGCTTCTCTCTGAACACTTTTGCATATACTTGAATTCTCAATCCTAAAATTGCCTTGAATATGTGAGAGAGCGTAATTAATTTAGATCAATTGTTCTTCGCTAAATATTGTCGCTCTTAATTGTAAGTATTAGATTGTGTATATATCTATCTACCTTTTATACACAGTTTGGATTGACAAGGGCTTCTTCTTGAAGATGTCCCTTTCGACTCTGGCGATGGCCCGTACCATTATACGATCTGGGACCCCTCGTGTTCTACTTTAGTATGGGGCTTAGCTGGCAGATGGGGTACCCTGTCGAATCCAATAGCCCCCCTGAAACGCCAAGCTTCACTTCTAGACGCCAGCCTTGTGAAAGTTTACAAACTTTCCACTCAGACAACGCTAATTGTGGTATGGTATATATTTGATGCTGCTCACCATGAGATCTTCTCATGGCGGGCAGCCTGCTGATGGTTGAAATATCTCGTCGACGAGGACAAGCACGCAGCACACCTTACTTCTCGACAGGATCTCATCATATCACACCAACCCCACACTTCAGAGATACTTGCTGTTGACGATGCCACCAAATTCGGGCCAGGATGCGTGCCCCCCAAAAAACAGGCCTGGAGCACCATCCGTAGGATTCAATAACAAGAGGCTACGCCGCCTGTTCCGTGCTGTTTGTGCCAATGTTCCATGGAAGCACATTCCAATTGTGATGGAAGAAGATGGATTTGCACCCAAGTAAGCCCCCGAAGGACGAAAACAGGGACTCGTAGTTCTAGCCTATCTAACCCTGTTTCTGTAGGCTGTCGACCTGTCGCGAATATTTTAATAAAATCACGAATATGCCTCCGGGAAAAGTGTCGAATCTAGAAGACAAAGACGCACAACGAGGCCGCTACATGCGAATGTTCAATCGGAAACAGGCTACTGGTACTACATCAATCCTGGTAGAGACTCCAGAAAGTTTCAAAGGTGCACAAACTAGCTTGGACATCATTGGTAATGCGAACGAGAGCGCAGAGGATATAGTTCAGGATCAAATATCGAAAGCATCTAGAAGCCCGGACAACAAAGAGTCCATCATTATCAACAATGGCGACAATGATCCCACCTTCGAAGCCTCTGGCACAAAGCGACTGAATCAGTCCGCTGATGACGGCGAGGGCGCGGATAGATTCCTGCACAAGAAGCCTAATGATGGAAGGGTCCTCAGCAGTCTCGATTCTATACCTGCCGCGTTCGTACCCGGCCCTAGTTTAGAGCAGAGTCGATCAGACGAGGTCGGAGAAGGGCCGGAACCAAACACAGCCCATAGCCGGCCTCGGAAAACCGCACAAGATGTTGAAAGGGAGATGAAGGTCCCCCCTGGATTTTCTGATATCTGGCGTTACACCTGGGGCTCATCGATCTACAGCGTGGGCAGGCCAAGTACTACAAAGTCTAGCATCTCCTTAGTTCTAGACGAGCATCTCCCAAATTTTGGCCAAGATGCTACTTCTGGCCAATTATCATCAATGGCGACACTCTTCCAACTATTTGAAAAATTTAGACCGGATGCTCAGATCAAATCAGACTTGCGCACTCTGTTACTACAAGCAGGCGATGCCGCTGCCCGGGTATTGGTAAATACACGCAACAAGTCCCAAAAACTGCCGCTTGAATTCACAATCGAACGTGGACTTTATGGGGCCTGTCGTGAACTTCTTAAATTTGGGGCAGATTTTGGTAAACGATCCTCGACTGGAACTTCGCTGTCAAAACTCGCACTGAGAATCCAGCGCGATGCGGCCGAAGACCTCCCCAAATACACTGCAGTTGGATTATGTCACAAGCTTCTCGTGGACTATTCTACGGTGCCAAATGCTAAGACAACCAAGAGACGGGCCAGACAAGGAAGTATCGCAAAACGGGATAGCTTGACATCAATACAGGAGAGTTTCACCAACCCTCGGCCCGCGCCATCACCGCCTGTATCCCATCAGCAATTCTCATCAAATTCAACAGGGGCAACAACTGCACAATTAAAATTGCTTGAGAATTGGTTCCCCGACCCAACTCCTAGCTATCGGCCTCCTGTTGAGCGCCAGCGTAAAGGAGTTTCGCAACTGATAGATCATTTCGAATCTAACGAAGGCCCCTCATCACTGGGCTTTGAAGCTGGAAGCCACCGACAGCCGAATAACGAAGGCAATGTATGGGTATCTCCTCTTACTAGATCCCCAGGCGCCCTGAATGATCCTGCGACCACACATTATTCCCATGGATCTTTGGCCCACAACCCTGTACACGCACCACAGGCAGGGAAATATCTGGCGCTAGCAAATGGCCAGGTCGTTTTAGCATTTCCTGTCCAAGCTCAAGTATCAGACTTGCAAAGGCTGAACTCTTTCCCTCAATTCTTGCATCCATCGGGAACTGCAAATTCGTGGATCCTCGGACCTCCCATCGACGCACTCAAAATGGAGACATTTCAGGCCAAAAGTCAAGAAGAGTTCTTACCGCCCCACCGCTCTCAGTCACTAGTTACCAACGATCGAAATAATACTGTATACAGAGACCAAGGATACAACCCTCAAACCAATATTTCTGTACTAGATCTCAACATGCCGACATCTCAGGCCACAAGTCAGGAAGAGCTCCTACCGCCCCACCACTTTCGGTCACTAGTTACCAATGATGGAAACAATGCTGTATACAGAGACCAAGGATACAATCCCCAAACCAATATCTCTCTGCTAGATCACAACATGCCGACATCTCAGGCTGCAGCTCAAAAAGACCTCTTCTCGTCATACTACCCTGCGCTACCAGTTACCAATGGACGGAACGATACTGTATACAGAGACCAAGGATACAACCCTCAAGCCATTATTTCAGTACTAGATCTCAACATGGAAACATCTCAGGCTGCAGCTCAAGAAGACCTCTTCTCGTCATACTACCCTCTGCTACCAGTTACCAATGGGCGGAACGATATTATCTACGAAAACCAAGGGTACAATCCTGAAGGCTATATTTTTCAAGAACAGCAACAGCAAGGTCCATCTGAACTCTTAGCCGGCGGGGCCACACCAAATATCCCAGCGAATAGTACATCCTCCTATAGTTGCTACCCCACCGGCCAGGTCCCTGTTCGGAATGAGATGGGAGAATTTGATTTTGATTTTGACTTGGATAATCCGGATAATAACGAAACAACACAAAACTGGAACTGAGGAGTTGTATGACTAAGGCGTTCGATCACATAGAGGTTATGGGGGCTTTGTACTAAATATTCTTAATTGGGTGCTCTAGATGTAATTCCTCTGATGTATTTATAATGTTATAATAGCAAATGTAATAAAAGGGGAAAATAGAACTGCAAGAATGGCGATTAAATGCAGTCTTGTCTCCTGGGACCATTATTACACGTGCCCCCGCCTGTCTGCAGGGGGGTGAAGATGGCCGTCAGCATGGAGGTAGCGTTCGACAGCCATCTGCCAAGGTCTCTCGTTGGATCTTCCAGGGTGTTATGACCGAGACCATAGATGAGATATGGGATTCGCCCAATGTCGAGAACCTGCTGTTGAGCAATAATGAAATCATTTTTACCTCCGTCAGTCTGGCACTCATCGCGGCCCGAAATATGATCTTCCACTATTTGGACCTTGTTTTATTGCGGAAATTCGTTTGACTGAGACTCGTTAGCTGCTAGGTCATCAGGTGTCCCTGAGGTCACTTACACTTGCTCCAACTGAACGGCTCCGCAAGGTCTTTCGACGTCTCTTTCCAGACCCTCGCCGCCCAAAGCGTCACCAACAGATCAAACTCCTTCGTATCAATCGCAACTTTCAACTCCAGCCTCGGCGGCCGATCAACTTTGCCATCATCTATTCTCGTCAACTTTGTCTCCACGCCCACCAATCTACCGTCCCAGTCTTTCCACTCAAACTCATCTTTCCTGCTCAACTTCTGCTTCATGCTCTGCCCAACTCTAAAGTGCCCATCTGCCCTGCACGAAGTCCACGAAGTCCCGCCCCCGGCGTTACTTTTCGCGTGCAATTTGATGTCTTTGAAGGCAAACTTGGAGTTCGTCTGGGCCTCGAGTGAGACATCCTCGCCGAACTCGGCGGAGAGACCAGCGCGGAAATCGTACAGATGTCGCTTGCGTTGGCGAAGTGCGCCCTCGCCGTCGTTGGTGGATAGACGGTAGATGAATTTCTCGATAGCAAATGCTGCGGACCTGTCGCTTGTAGGAGGGTTGCTCAACTCGTAGAGTGGATTTGTTGGTTGTGATTCCGCATAGATGAAACAATCGTCCATGACGAGACATGGCAGCTCCTCTGTCATGAGCTGGTCGCGTGGTTGTGATCCGGCGACATCATCGTATGTAGGTGGCTCGACTGGTATATGTGTGGAGGCCGACGCGGGCTCTTCGTTGTATGAAGGCGGCTCTTGGTGCGGTTGTGAGGCCATCGTGAGAACCGTTTCCACAGAAAAAGAAGTGCGAGGTGGATGATGACGATGGTTGCAAGTCGGGGGCTTCGGTAACCCCCGCTGGCTTGGTGTCTCCACAAACGCCCCCCACAGCCACCCCGCAATTACCCCCGCATTTACCCCCGCGTCAACTTCAGCTCTCAATTTATTCCGCCCCGTCGCCATCAGTATCCTGCTAATGAGCAACAACACAAAGGTGGACGTGTAACACGCTACGTGCACAAGGAGGAGCAGGCGCGAGCTCTGCGGGGTGGGGCGCTACATCGTGATCTACGGGAAGGTGGAGTAGTGCGATTTGTACCCCAACGGGAAACCCCAATCCTCAGCATCATCCGCGTCATAACCCTCCGTCTCATCCCCCGTGCCCTCTTCCTCCTCCCCCCCTTGCCGTCCAAGCAACGCACGCCGGTCCCCCTTCTTCCCTGATATCCGCGGCGTCCACTCGGTCCTCTCTCCCATATACGCGATCGTATACGCTTCCTCCACCGCACCTCCGTCGCTCGGGTAGTCGCATTCGTTCCAGTAGCCTGTCTGCACGGCCTTGTGGCGGGCGCAGATTCTTTCTTTAGCGCATGGGATACTTCAAGAGAAGATCCCGAGGACAGTTTGTGATTTTAGCTCCTATTCGAATATGACTGTTTATTGTGGCCCTAGAGCCAATAGAAACAGTGTTCCTAGATTGGGCTAATCTATATCAGCAAGCATGAGCATGAAGCTGTTGTGAATCCAGCCCTTATGTGCCACGCCCGTTAAGTCGTAGCGCTTACAGTCCGCCCTACGTTTAAGTACAAGCCGCCATCAAAACCATCTGAACCAGATATGACCAGTCGCTCGAAGCCTTCGTGGCACCAGTGGTCTAGCCGTACAACCGGAGCTAGAGTAAGCTTGACACAAAGCTTAGAACCCGGGCAAGTAATCTGGCATATAGCTTAGCACAGCTCAGGGGTTGAGTTGGTGCCCGCTGGCGCTTATAAATAATAGCTTAGGCCCAGCAGATATTCATAGCTAGTCAATTGATTTCATTTTACTGTTATATATGCCACTCTACTATTTGGTAATCCTATTCCAGTTGGCTTGTTCAGTGCATGTCAAGGTAAGAATGTACTTCGGCCTAGCCAAATTGGCCTACAGACCCCATGCTAAGACAGTTACACAACGGCAGCTCATGATTGAGCATGTAGCTCCTGCAGGAGCATGAGTCAACCAACAAAAGCAGCAGTTTTCTCAGTGTCGTAGGACAGCAGGATCCTTCATTGCGATCCTTCATTAGGATCTTACAGGCTGAGTGGAACACGAGCTAACCGACGAACACAGCCAGCAGTTCTTTCGACGTTTGTAAGGTAGTAGGATCATTCATTAGAATTCTGCAAGCTGAGTGGAACATGAGCTATCCAATGTACGTGATAGTTTTTGCAAAGTTGTAAGACAGTAGGATCCTTCATTGCGATTTTTCATTAGGTTCCTGTAGGCTGACTGGAACGCAAGCCAACCAACGAACGTAGCTACCAGTTTCCTCAACATCGTTGTCTCAACATCGTAAGGTAGCAGGATCATTCATTGGAATCCTGCAATCTAAATGGAATATGAGCCAACCAATGTACGTAACAGTTTTCGGAAAGTTGTAGGGCAGCAGGATCCTTCATTATAATCCTAAGGCTGAGGGGACACTTTGTAATTCCTTCGCATGGTGAAATAATTATAAAAGAGAGACTCCTGACTGTCCATTTATCATTCAACAAACCAAATCATCCTCCAAATCCTATCTACAATAATTTCAACCACCCTTACAAAGGCGATATGCGTTTCCAAATCCTTAGCCTTCTCGCTCTTGTCGGTGCTAGTGCTGCAAATCAGTGGGCTGGCATGGAGAATCTCCCCGATGGCGCTTACAGTGGTGTCAACCACCCCGATGGCTCTACCACAATGACTTCCTTGGACTCGGGAGCAACATACACCTTCAGCCTCGGTGAATCCGCAAAGAAACAGACTAGGCGCTCAGACTACGCTGTTGCTAAGCGCGATACTAGTTGCTGGGGCTATCAGCTTGATCACGACGGCGTTGATGACGGTGTTAGGGCATTGAAGAACTGGGCTGGCACTGGTGGTGTGGACCTCGTTTCTGGCAACGCTCGCAACTACTACGGGTTCAATTACAAGGGCGTCTATGTGTACTATTGCATCAACAATGTTCACACCCAGGGCAACCTAGATATCAACGATATCGACTTTGCCTTAAGGAACATGGATTCCATTTGCGCCCGATATGAGGCTGGTTACTACCTGTGGCCTGGTACTCCTGAGCTCGTTGGGAAGTGCAGCTCTGGCACCGCAGTTTGCCTTGGGTAGATTGTTCGACATTCTTCGCCAATAATGGAAGATTCCATCTATCTCGCACGCTACTGATAAAAACGAAGGAAGCAAGAAGTTGGAATATTGCATGGAAGGATGATGACGGCACACACTCATTTATTAGTACAGTCTGTATTATTACAGAACCAATCTTTGGATGGTAAAGACTTTGTTACTATTCTCTCACCATCATTATGTCCTGTTGGTTACTCAGAAAAAATAAACGGCTATCATCATAACATGAAACTTTAGTTCTCACTGAAATGCTCTCATAATTGTCTCCGCAAGATCATCCTCGCCATACCCAAAATTAACCCTAGAACTTCAGACGTAGGGCACCTTGATAAAATTATACTTAAAAAACATAAAAAGCCAATTACACAACATCTTCTATGTATGAGTACCAGTACACTTCACTTTGTTAGGTACAGCTTGGCCCCACAGTACAACCTGAGTTAGGCCTTAGAACTCCAATCAATATGATCTGTTTAAAGCAGTTTGACAAAGGAGAACCACAGTACAAAGATCGACCATGTCTTTAGTGCTGAATAGGTAACGGTTCTTCTGTTACAGGCCACCGAACTCCACTTGGCTGGATGATGGTAATTTCCTTTATGGTAATTTTACCACCACTCTTACTCGAAGGTATGCGTTCCGTAGATCCTAAATCGTCACAGCGACATCTTCTCCAAAACTCACCACCCCTTGAATCGCGGCATATGAATACCTGAATCGCTCTGAACCGGCCAAAGTGGTCTTTCTTCCAGCAGTTTAGCGTGAGTGACCATTCCTGCCGCTCACTATGTCGGTAACTTTTGATTGCGAACCAGATGAAAGGCCCGATAACCATAAAGAGAGAAAGGACGACCAACGGCGCCTCCCACGACCTCATATGGTGTAATTCTTTGCCTGGCATTGAGAATTTGATGCCTCCTGCGATCGGTGAAATTCCTCCGGCAGGTCGATTCCCCATCTTTTTAGAGATAACAACATCTCGAGAATCTTGAAAGCAGTCAACCCAAGGCGCCAACAGCCCCCACTCGCCCTGGCCCCATTGCCGGTCGTGCTTTGGCAGGCGTGATGCCGGTGCCGTCCAGGCAAATATCGACTCATCGCGATAGGACTTGAGCAATTCTTGCTGGAGCTTCAGAAAGGATTGCCTACCCTCTCCATATATAGGCACGAGAGAAACACCCATGATCCCCACGAGGCTGTAAGCCATGTCTTCCTCTTCTGTGGTCTTTCGGCGAGACTGCAAGCTCAGCCTCGTGGCGATGCTGGCAGATCTGAACTCCTCCGACCCGTCGAGGAAGCGGGCTTCGATGCCCGTGACGCGCTCTATCTCGGCAACCAGCTGCGCTCTGGTTCCTATGGGCACCTAGTCTGTGTCGAAAAATTTCATCGTGCGGGGTGCGAGCAGTTCCTGCAGTGTCCAGCCGCGTTCGAACCATTCGGAATCTTCCGAGTCCCTTCGCTTGAATACACTCGTCTTCCCCTCTGATGCTATTACGTCGGATAGATAGGTGTAGCATACCGCGGCCTCCTGATACCACTTGAACATGCTATTAATCGATCTGGTTATCTCCTCTGGGCTATCTTTGTTGATGCAACACGAATCTATCTAGACTCATTCTAGCTTATCTTCTCTAGCCTTCCGACAGGTATTGCGGATCTTATTGAGTTGTGGCGTTATAAGGTATCCGTCTTGCAATTCTAGAGGACTAAGGGTCCCAAATGTGATCTCTTGCGGAAACCATCGATGGGATAGGATGGCGTATTGAGGGCGCGTTGAACGCTGCTGGAACTCGCAAAATTCATACGTTATGGCATTGAGAAGACGCATCGTGGCTTATAACAGCAAAAACCAAACTCGCTTGATATCGGGACTATGTGTAGTCTGAAAGATTCAAAGCGGAATGATGATGTTTGTAGATTTCCCAGCCTTATATTACTGTAGCTCGGAGACTTTGTGTATCAGCTCAGGCATACCGAAATGTCCTGCGCCACAATGCACACTTCAAGCGAGTGTACATCTGCATACAGGCTGGGATCGCCGGCGATGCCTTCTCTCGGGGTCAATCCTGGTTCGCGGTCTATCGTCTGGCCGGCATTCTATCTCAACGCCCACCGTTGAAGTACCCGACAGGGAGTGGCATGCTGATAGCACTAGAATGAGCAACGATAGAGGGTCCTCGTTAGAGAGAAATGTTATGGTAGGTTGGCAGGATGTTATAATGATTTCTCCAGGTAGCAGTTTGTGAATTTGGTGGATTTGCGCGCAAAAGCATCAAAGTTGGGAGTCATGTCGAAAGTATTTTCAAAGCAGCCCAGCGAGTAGTACCGTAACTGACCACGTGGGGAGGAGCGTTTGGGACCTCCATAGTTAACAGTCAAAAGAGAAGAAGTCTTATTTACAGGCAAAGAATCAACGGGCACGATATGTGGCATTTAATGTACTGTTCCCCGGATTTTATTTGCGCAATTGTCCCTGTTCGTCGGTGGGGTCTACTCATGATTGGCCCGTTGGCCTAGAGCTCCCGTGTTTGCATTGCGCTCCACTGCGCTACTGCACCTCCGAGAGCCGGCGGGTTGGAGAAGGCGTCAGTGTCTGTCCACCTCCATCTCCATTTCTACTGTCACGATCCAGAATATGGGGAAGGAGTTTATAGCTCTTAAACCCCCGTGAACCCTTCCCAATTTTAAGCTGCTGTCAATCAACTGACGTTGCGTCAAACCAGCCAACCCCACGAAATCTCCACCTTACTTTACATGTTCCCGATGGATTAACCGGCCCAACTTCGCCGCGAAACTTTCTTTATCAAGAAGAATATGTCTGATGCGGCCCAAGCCAACCACGTACCCACTCGCCATCCCAAATCCAACTCGAGTACACGTTCAAATCGTGTAGGCCAATTGACCCGCCAGGCATGCGATTCATGTCGTGTGAGGAAAGCAAAGTGTAGGACAAACCAGGATGCGGCTCAGGACCCTGAACCTCCGGGAGACCAACGTCAGTCACCAACATCATCCCAACGCTGTCAGAGATGCGCTCGACTTAAATTAGGTTGCACGTATCTACTCCCAACTAGAGCTCGTGGGCCACAACCAAAGTATGATGCCTGCCTTGTAATCTTTGTGCACGCGTTCGCTAACGCACATTGTAAGAGATAAACGCACTAGGAAACCAGAAACCGCTCAGACAACAGAAAACAGAGGCGGCGCGCGGCAAGAAAGAGTATCCCAGGCCAGATCACCGCAAATTCTTACACCTTTCACACCATCCGATTACGGTGCTGGTCACCATCTATCTCCCGCTAGCGATCATGTTTTGCAGTCTCCTATGGTGCAGTCTCCTGTAGTGAATGGACAGTGGGTGTACTTACCTTCAACGAGAACTCAGCTGTCATATGTCGACCACACTAACTGTACAGTTAAGGGTCTTTGTGACCCGACAATGTTAAAATCTATACTAAATGATTATTTGGAATTTATATATCCTCTAATACCTGTCGTACATCGACCAAGTTTCAGGCAAGATATAGAGCAAGGCCGAGGATTCCACGTCGACGGAGACCCCCGAGACAACGATTTCGTTGGACTTGTCGTGGCCATTTGCGCTGCCGTGGTAGGCATCTTACCTAGTCGATTCGAAACTTATCGATCTATGGATCCGCCAATACCTTTCCAGAACCGTGCAGATATGATCAACTACTGCAGTGGCATTCTGACAAGGTTACGCGGACCAAAGTACTTTGATGAGATAAGTCACCAGAAATGGGCAACATCTTATCTAATGTACATCGCGTTCTTCCAATATGGAGAGCATAATAGAGCACGGATGGTAGAGGTGGAAGCGATGCAGCTGGCTCGACTGTTAGATATGCATCAGATCTCACGATATGACGGGCTCAATTGCATAGAAACACAATTGCGAAAAAAGGCCTTCTGGCTCATGTTTTACGGCTATGTGTACGTATTTCACGGTTCATGCTTAAGCACAACGCACCTTTATACGGTTCAATGACCCCTAATATCCTTACAGACATTGTCGTTTACAAAATCTTCGACAAGAACGACTTTTGTATCTTAATGAGACGATATTGAGCACTCTGAATCTAGAGGAACTAATGCCCGCCGAGGTCGATGACGAGTTCATATTCAAAGATACTATTACAGCACCCAAAGGAACTGAAGATAGCAGCATCTCCTTGATGACAGGCTTCATTATCCACTCCCGCGTCTTCTTGACCGCTATTGTCTCCAGTACCAAGAGCGCGTCACCCTTGTGCCACTGCGCACATGCTGATCCCAGCTCGCAGCTTGCCCATCTCCAAAGTCGCCTACACGACTTGAAATACATGCTCGATGACATTCCCCGGGAGCTACAATCATGGTCATCTCCCAATTCTTCCGGTTCCTGTCTGGAGTCTCAATTCTCCACAATGCGTGCAAATCTCCATGTCACGCACCTATGGCTGCAATCCATCATTCGCGACCAGATCGATATTTTACTCCTTGCATCTCCTCAACTGCGGACCTTTGAACAGCGAGACACTTGGTATGAGAGGGAAGATATCTGTCGACAGCTACTGCATTTGTTGCACGGGATCTCGTATGCACACCTAGAGCCTAATGGCCACCACCTGGTACGAATTTGGTGCTACCCTGTACCTTCAGCTCTATCTACTATGATAAGAGAAAGAGCTAACTTTTTAACAGACTTTTAAGGTCCGTGATGTGGCTGTCACATTATTAGCGTGTCCCTTCGAAGCCCAGGACGAAAGAGGTAGAAGAGCGGAGAAATATTTAAGGGAGTTCACAGGAGTCCTGGCAGGGTTAGATCATAGCGACACGATTAATACGCTCAGCGCACAGAGTTGGGTTGACATAGATCGTAGTTGATAGTAAGATTAACCAACATAAATCAAGCTCAATATTGGAAGCGGTTTCGCATTGCATAAAGACTGCTAATTGTTTAGCTTTTGGAATTAACTTGTCTATAGACTAAGATCTAGTGAATGCCCTTGGTTACTTGAGAATTGCCTGAAACGCGTTAGGCCTTTTCTTGACCGTGATTCTCCCCTTGCTCATCGTGTTCAGCGGTTATAATAGTCATCTTCTGCGCCGTCTCTGACATCTGCGCAACCTCAGCCTCCGCACCATCAAAGATGACAGCCATTTGCTCAAGAGAGTAGCCTCTGGTCTCTGGATAGTAGAAGTACGCCGTTGCACCAAAGCAAACCAAAACCGCTACAAATACAATATAATATTTCCACCCAATGGTTTCAAGAGCGATAGGATTAACGAACGTGTTGAAGAAGATGGCGATGATGGTTGATACCCACGTAACGGTGAGTCCGCGGGAACGGAGTCTGTAGGGCCATATTTCACAAGGGTAGGAGACGAGGAAGGGTGTCCTAAGAGTTGTCAGCAAATGCTCAAGAGGAGAAGCTATGGAACTTACAGGGCGATATCGTATCCAGCGAAAAAGATAAAGAGGAAAGGAATAACAGCAGCACCAGTACCAGAGTTTCCAGTTTGAGCGAAGGAGCCGGAAAGTCCGGTGATGATGCTGTAGGAAATCAACATGGTTGCTGCGGATGCGAGAAACAATTTTCGGCGTCCGAGTCGGTCGACATTAAATGCAGCAATGACGGCGAAGATGAAGTTCCACATTTGCAAGCAGGCGGAAATCACAAGCTGGTCGTCGACTCTCGTAACACCCACGCTGTCAAGCACCAAAGCCAGATAGTATGATACAACCCCATTCCCAACCCACTGTGCGAATATTCCAAGAGACACGGAGATAAACAAGCGACGCCTGTTACCCGGCGTTTTGATCATGTCAATGTATCCTGCACTACTGGTTGCCTCTTTATCAAACTGCAGGGTGTTTTCGATTTCGATGCGTTGGTAGACAACGAGGGGAGCGTTGCGATCACCCCCTGCGTGTGCATCTGCAAGGATGACGGTTGCTTCTTCCGAGCGACCAGTGGCGATAAGCCACCTGGGACTTTCTGGCGACATTAGGAAGCCAGGAAGTGCCACGAAAGGTATAAGGACTTGGAGCAAGGAAGGAATTCTCCATGCCCAGTCATTGCCATAGTCGCGTGTAGCGTAGGTGACCCAAGCCGCAAGTGTCCCACCAATGTACCATCCACAGTTGAAGAGAGCGTTGGCGATACCCCGGTGTGTAGGGTAGGCGATCTCGTTCAGAAGAAGTGGGACTGCATTCCCGAACCAAGCAGATGAGCATCCGACAAAGAGACGTGCGAAGACAAAACTGGTGCTGTTCATGGCTGCGGCCTGTAGAACGGCTCCGAGGACCAAGAAGAGGTAACCGATGTATACGCCGACTTTCCTGCCCCATCTGTTGGCAACCCATGCGGCGATAGGGTATGAGACTCCTGTTCCGATCCAGTAAATAGCATTGATAAAACCCAGCCATTCAGATTTTGGGTGCTGCATGAAAGTTTGCCAGGTATCGAGGGTCTGAAGGCCGTTCATAAGAGACCCATCGTATCCGTTGGAAGAAGCTTGATACATGTCAGAAATGTTGGCCCATTATCTCTTATGAAAACCTACAGAATAAGATGAGAGAAAAGATGCAGAAGTTGAGCTTCCACAGATGTGCCTGCTTATACCAAGGTCCTGCATTCTTGGGCAAGGCCTGGGCTAAGTCACCGACAGATTGTTTCTGATTATCCACAACCATTGTGGTCACCCTGTGGACTGTAAGATGTTGTGATATGCTCGACGGGGTAGTGACTGTGGAGGGAGAAGAACATCGCAAATAAGGGGAAGAAATGGTGGTTATTTATAATGTCTCAAACATTACCTCTACGATGTCGCGAGTAACCCTCCACCAGCCCCAACCCCAGACCCCAGACCCCATGAACCCCAAAGTCAAGGTTTCCCACTAAGGTTATCCGCTAGTCAGGATTCTTTTTGTTGGATCCAGACGACACTACGAGTTTCTCCGCACCACTGCGGTAAAACTGGACCGCAGCCACAGCTGACAGGAGTGGTGGCCAGAGTTCTTGGCATCTTAAGTGAGGCATGGGTAGTTCCGTCGCGCTGCAACATGGTACAAGGCGGAGGTTCATGAACGGTGAAATAGCGGAGATACTCGATGGGCCTACGGTACACCTGACCAGAAAACCCATTTTTCTCCACCGCAAACTCATACACAACGCCGCCAAGCGGACTTACGGCGGAGAAACAATACCACGCTACAGACAGTATCTGAATTATCGATTCAGCGGAGAATCTCGAACATGACATACCTTCTCGGCCAGCGCCAATTATCGATAATTACACTGCTCCGCAGTTTTTAGCGCGAGGGTTCCCTTGACGCAATCCCGCACAAGACATGGCTTGTAGATTAGGCGGCGCGGAGAGGTTATTTCTTTACCCACGATCTAGGTCGCGCTCGGATGATGACCGCGTTTCCTAAGTTATTTCTCCGCACTAGGGCAGGTTGATGAAGATAAAAATGGAGGAGTGATTTCCATAATCTACACGATCCTAAATATTCCTGTGGCACCTTTTTTGTCAGAATCGATCATGAACGAACAGAAGAGCGAGAACCATTTTTCGAGCATCGAAGTGGAAAAGGTGCTCGAGCAATTGACTTTGGAGGAGAAAGTTGCCCTTCTGAGTGGTACGTTAAAGTAGGGCCGGAGGTCTTCTGGATAATTGCTAAATGCTGTGTTATAGGAAAGGACTTTTGGCATACAACCGATATCCCGCGGTTAGGTATACCATCGCTTCGACTCTCCGATGTATGCACATTCTACACGAGATATATATACCCCTACAAGAACTTACTATTTTATTCAGGGGCCAAATGGCGTTCGAGGAACACGATTCTTCGATGGCGTACCAGCCGCTTGCCTCCCATGTGGTACTGGGATTGGAGCAACTTTTGATACCGATCTCCTGTCAAAAATTGGCAATCTGCTGGGTGAGGAAGCAAAAGCAAAAGGTGCACACGTCTTGCTCGGGCCAACCATCAACATACAAAGGGCTCCCATCGGAGGCCGTGGCTTCGAGTCCTACTCAGAAGATCCATTTCTAGCCGGAGTTCTGGCTGGATCGTACTGTCAAGGAGTGAAGGAGAAGAACATTGTTGCGACTCTAAAGCACTTTGTATGCAATGATCAAGAACATGAGCGAATGGCTGTCAATGCGATGGTTACCGAAAGAGCTCTCCACGAGATATATCTGCTTCCTTTTCAGATCGCGATTAAGATGTCAAAACCGGGGGGAATAATGACCTCCTATAGTCAGCTCAATGGGATCCACGCTGCCGAAAATAAGCATATCCTTCAAAACATTTTGCGGGACGAATGGAAATGGAAAGGTGTGGTAATGAGTGATTGGTACGTAATTCTCAGCACTATAGACTGTGGCACATAATGGCGCGATATGTACTTGTTGGTTTGACTAAGTAGCCCAAATTGCTGATTACTTTTTTCTAGGTTTGGAACTTACAGCACATCTGAGGCCATAAACGCGGGTCTCGATTTAGAGATGCCAGGTCCTACGAGGTGGCGAGGTGGAGCCTTGTCACACGCTGTCACAGCGAACAAGGTAAAGAGTTCGGAACTCAATGAGCGCGTGCGAGCCATGCTCGAACTGGTCAACACAGCTAGCAAATCTGGAGTGCCTGAGAACGCAACGGAGACAATACTAGACAGGCCCGAGGACAGAGCTCTTCTGCGGAAAGTTGGTGCAGACTCAATAGTGCTTTTGAAGAACGAAAACAATATCCTGCCCCTCAACAAATCAAAACGTATTGCAGTAATCGGCCCAAACTCAAAACTCACAACCATAAGCGGCGGTGGAAGCGCATCTCTCAACCCATACTATGCTATCTCACCTTACGACGGCATCAAAACAGCCTCCTTGGCAGAAGTCGACTTCTCGCAAGGCACATACGGCCACAAATCTCTGCCTAGTCTAGGCAAGGTCCTCACAACTAATGGCAAGCCTGGGTTTACTATGAAAGTATACAATGAACCCCCGGAGGCCGCAGAACGACACATAATCGAATCTCGCGTGCTCACGGACTCTACGGTATTCTTTCTTGACTACAACCATCCTCAAATCGCAACAATCTGGTACGCTGATGCAG
This sequence comes from Pseudogymnoascus sp. VKM F-4520 (FW-2644), assembly GCA_000750995.1. Classification (NCBI taxonomy): domain Eukaryota; kingdom Fungi; phylum Ascomycota; class Leotiomycetes; order Thelebolales; family Thelebolaceae; genus Pseudogymnoascus; species Pseudogymnoascus sp. VKM F-4520 (FW-2644). The sequence continues at coordinate 4,912 of JPKE01002619.1, read as the reverse complement.
AAGGCACATTCACACCGGAAGAGAGCGGCACCTACGACTTTGGTCTCTGCGTACAAGGCACGGGGCGATTATACCTTGATGGCGAACTCATTGTGTCTAATGTCCATGGCCAGAAGATAGGAAGTTCGTTCCTCGGATCCGGTACTGTTGAAGAGGTCGGCTCAGCGCAGCTTGAAGCAGGAACCCCGTACAAAGTTCTCGTCCAATGGGGCTGCGGCAAGACCAGCACGTTGAAGGCGTCAGGTGTTGTCGATTTCGGACACGGTGGTTTCCAGTTCGGTTGCTGCAAAAGGCTAGATCCAACAGAGGGGATTGAAGCAGCTGTGAAGCTGGCAAAGGCAGTCGATCAGGTTGTACTCTTTGCAGGACTGAGTGCAGAGTGGGAGACTGAAGGCCAAGATCGCGAGAACATGGACTTGCCTCCGAATACAGATCTCCTTATTTCCGAAGTTCTCAAGGCGAATCCGAATACCGTGGTTATAATACAAAGCGGCATGCCTGTTGCTCTGCCGTGGATTGATAGTGCGAAATCGGTGTTACAAGCTTGGTATGGTGGGAATGAGACGGGGAATGCCATTGCGGACATTATTTATGGGGATGTGAACCCAGTAAGTATATTGATGACCCCATCCATACCATCCCAATTTTTCGATCCAGTCCAGAGATGTATACTGATGAACCCACTCTTAGAGCGGCAAACTCCCCATCACTATGCCTCACAGTCTGGAAGATAATCCCGCGTACCTGAACTTCCGTTCTGAAGGTGGCCGTGTCCTATACGGCGAAGACGTCTACGTTGGATACCGGTTCTTCGATAAGATATCTCGGACTCCAATGTTCTCATTCGGTCATGGTCTCTCGTATACTACGTTTGAGTTCTCCGATGTCGAGGTGGAGGTCTCTGAACATAGCTCTGAAGATCGGATCGTCCGCGTGAATGTGGCAAATACAGGGACCAGGGCTGGTGCCGAAGTCGTTCAGGTATATATAGCGCCAGTGCAGCCGCGGATCCGTCGCCCGGCGAAGGAGCTGAAAGGATTCAAGAAAGTCTTCCTGCAGCCGAGTGAGCAGGCTTCGGTTAAGGTGTTACTGGATTTGAAGACAGCAACAAGTTTCTGGTGCGAATACGAGAGCAAGTGGTGTAGTGAAGCTGGCGTTTACAAGCTCCTGATAGGAAACAGTAGTAACGGCCCTTTCGTAGAGAAGGAGTTCAAAGTAGATAAGACGCGGTTCTGGCTAGGTCTTTAGGGAATGTTAGGAGCACAGAAATCTTGAGGAGATGCACTAGAACTATGATACTTCAACACTTATGCTCTCATATTAGAAGACCTGACTCATTGGCTCACCGTGGCATGGAGGGACCACAACGAGCCTCTCCCAGGATGCCTCAGCCCCCACGTCCCAATAAATCGTCTTATGGAATCTCTTGGCAGCAGACGCAATATCGAAAACTTCCTCATTCTCCTTTAAATAATCAATCAAATGAAATCAATCAAGGATAATACCGCTTTCCAGCGTGCTTCCTACGGCTTCGCCGTGTTCTCTATCACCCTGGCCATGCCCCTAGGGAGGCCCATCCTAGCACAGCAGTACTTATACCCCTCTACCCCTCTAAATTCCACATACGACTATAGACTTAAGAGAATTGGGCATCCCGTCCGCTCTGCTATACACGAGCTTGCGTATCCTTTAGATAATAGTCTCAATTGTGCTCATAGGCATAGCGTGGAATTAAGGCCCCTTGCTACCTAAAGGGTAAGGCAAGGGGTAAGCAAAGTAAGCTAGGTAAGTAGGGTAAGTAGGGTAAGTAAGGCAAAGCAACATTTTTATATTAGTTACTGCTCAAGACTCTGAAAGTAGCATGAGCGCGGATTCAGACTTAGACTCAGACTCTGCTGAGAATAGCCGCCCTTCTAGAGTCACAAAGATCCCGATCCTCGTAAAGCACGCGTTTGAGAAAATCCGGTTGCTCTACCATATGTCAACCCTACTCAATTTCCACGAACAAGAATAAAGAGAATCTAACACTACCTCATTTCTCCGAATTCGACTATATGCATATCTGTGAGAAACTTCAGCAGTGGAAAGGAGGGTTGAAATTTATCATGGGCGAGGAAGGGAAAAAAGAGATTGCCACAACCGCGGAAGATATAAAAAAACGCAAAAATGGTGTTCCATCCCCATCCGATTAAACGGAGATCCTGTGTCGACGTCTTGCAATATCAAATACCAAACGTAGGGATCAACTTCAATATTGAGCTAACCACCCCGACCGACCTGATGGGGCCGATGCTCAAAGCTCTAGTCGCTCACAGGATAAGGCCAAATCCACAGCGACTAAGTGCCAAACATCTAACGCGTTACTGTTAAGCCCGCAAAACAGAATACTGTAACGATGCATACTAACAATGCAAATAAATATATTCTTCAAGTTACTACTTTTAAACTTAATGACTAACTTAGCAGATAAAGGTAGCAATGTAGCAATGTAGCAATGATAAGCAACATGTAGGTAACCTACCTCACTTCCAATAGCAAAGATTTGGTGGTATCGACACCTTACATATGTTGTGCTTTACCACATTCCCCGTTCCCTTCGTATCGACGACTAAATCGACGTCATTATTCCATAGTTGATTCTGCACGACCCTGTTCCCTGACGCAACAGCCCCCGTCCCTATATCATCAGTCACCTCTACCCCCGTAGCCGTCCTGTCCTGGCGCCCGGAATCCGTCATCCCCGAAATCTTATTCCCGTTTACAAACGTATCAACCGCACCTGAGATCAAGATTCCCCACACCCCGAACGAGCCACTGCTGTCATCCTTACACGCCGGGTTCGCATCGCTGATCTCGTTGTCGCAGATTTTGATGCCGCTCTTGCCTGGGTCCACGTACCCGCCGACGCAGCAGCTGCGCACGTGGTTGTTGTAGATGTCCGCGCCGTCCGTCTGGAGGCACAGGGCGATGAGATACCCCGAGATCACATTATGCCGGACGGTGACGGGGCCCACGTCGTCCATGCAGATGCCGATGAAGGGCAGGAACGTATTCGGCGGAGTCGGCGGGCTCGAGACGACGCTGTTGCGTTTGATGCGGCTGTTAGTGGATCCGATCGTCAGCAGGCCATAATATCCGCCGTCCGTAAGCGAGTTATGCGTTACGAGAGCGTCCTGCGCGCCGACGATCGCGATGTTAAGACCCAAGAATCCGCTCACCGAGAAGCCGGTGATGGAGACGTCCTTAACGCGGTGGCCGACGGAGACGAACTTGCGGTGTTCTTGGACGAATTCCGCGAGCACGACGTCGGAACCTTCAACGCAGATGCCAGCTTGGGTGTCCTTGCCTTGGAAGTCCTTGCCTGCGAGGCCGGAACAGGTGTTTGTGGTAGGAGAGGGAGGGGTTACGAGGATCGCGTTCTGGCCGATAAGGGCAATTCCGTCTTTAGAGATCGTCAGTTGCTCGGCGTAGGTGCCGGATTCGACAACGATCCGGTCCCCAGAATTAGCGGAATTAATGGCGGCTTGGATAGAATCGTCGTTTTTAACGTAGATGGTTCTAGCGCCGTGTCCAGCAGAAACGGTCCTAATGAGCCCAATCAGGACAATATAGACTATGGCCAACATGGTTGGAAGTCGGGCTGCGCTAAACTGGCCTAAAGCAAGGCGCGTCATGTTGCCTAGGCACACGAGCGGTTACCGTCTTGGTTTATGTTTTGTGGGCTTGTGTGTGATATATTTATATCAGAATAGAGGCCGTACGAAGAAGAGTACTTATAGAAATAATCCATGTGCTTAAGCTAGAATTCCCCAGAATTCCCTTTTGCTGGCTAATGGTCGTCTTTAGATAAACGTTACGCATGAGGCGCTCCCTGACGTAGAGGGAATATCGCAAAGGTAAGAGCTGAAAGATAGCCCCGGGAGCTGAATGGTGCCATCGATGATTTTACCGACGTCACAGCTAGGGGTTCTAAGGGCCATCGACCGATGGGATTGTTAGGACAGGGTCACCATAGAGATCAGATGGCTGTAGATTTCATCGCTAATTGTTTCCAACTTTCGGGAGTGGTTATAGAATAGATGTCCAGTAGCGATATAAGTGATATGTTTGCCATCGCTAAGTACTAAACAGTCGGTTGAGGGGAAGCATAGTAGCTAGCTTAGAGTGTTTCAGGTTGAAAATCAAATCTAGCCAGCAGTCAAACGTAACCGCCTAAGAATTGTACCTTCGTCGTCGAAATTAAAGGATGTATTAGGAGCGAGCATGTATTTGAAGGTAAATGAAATGGTTGGCAGATTGCCGAAATCGAGATCATGGACTCCGGATTGGAGCTAGGGTCGGGCTTTTTGGCCTAGACCAGTCGATTGATCTAATATCTAATATCGTTGCGCTTGTAAGCTTGACTAGAGATGAGGCTGACATATTATCGTGCTTAGCGAAAGAGCAAGCCTGAGTACTTGAATTAATCGCTGAGGAGCGATTCTAACTATCTGGACTATGGTAGAGACTGTCCACTTAAATAAACTAGCTTGCTCACTCCTGCTCACTGAGTACGTACTGGTGAGCGGTTCCAAATCGGTACTAGCGTCAGCCTTGTGATTGGTGCCACATGCTCCTGGCTCCTCATTGGTCCTAGCCAAGTTTGTAACACCCAGCAGGGACGCATATCTACCGCCAGTCAGCACTTCTTAGAGATTCCGTAAATTCCGTAAATACGTGATGTTTACCTCTAACCTTACATCATCGAAACTTCTTCCATCCAATAGGCAATGTATGCGCGAGATGGTTGGTCGGCACAGTCTGCGACGGTTGCTGGTTCACCGACTGCTGCCACACGCGACAGCACCACAGAGCTACCAGCGCATCCAGCGTCTCGCGCTGGAGCGAAGCCGTGGCCAGTAGTCGGTGCTCC
>JPKE01002616.1:0-19102 GCA_000750995.1 Pseudogymnoascus sp. VKM F-4520 (FW-2644) | reverse complement strand
CGGCTACTCAACTGTCTGGTTGGCCCGGGACCTTCAAGAAGAGTTCGTCGGATCAGTTGTGTGTCAAGTGGATCCAGTCCATGCTAATGCCACAACAGACAGTGGGTGTCTATCAAGATCAAGAAGGCTAACGCCTCGACCGATAAATTAGATGATGACCCTGAAATTCAAATTATGAGAGCTCTAGAGAAGTATTATGTCGACGGTCCACAGGATAGGCCAAGGAGCTTCGTCCGTCTCCTCGCTTGGTTTCACCACGAGGGGCCAAACGGCATCCACAACTGCCTTGTGACGGAACTGCTCGGCCCCTCGATTTCTGGGATCCTCAAGGTCAATAAGGGTGCGGGGGGTTTTTTAGCACCGGATACGATGCTTCGAGCATCAGGCCAACTACTCGAAGGCATTGAATTTGCCCACCAGGCTGGATTTGTCCACGGAGGTATGAACACCCTTATCTCCCGTCCCCATCATATGTTGCGTACATCCAATGCTAGACAATTCGCAATGCTGCCTTTGCTTACCTATCAAATGGGCAAGTAGATATCTCCCCGATTAATGTTGCATTCACCTGCAATCAAGCATTCGCAGATGACGAAGCTTTGATTCGAGCCTTGGGTGGTGAACCGGTTACGGCAAAGTACATAAGTAAAGAGCTGCCACGACCGCCACATCTGCCCCAACATTTGGTGAGAACAGCTGATTGGGGGATGTGGTACGACTATCCCAGCGAGCACATTCGAATCCTCGACTGGGGGGCGGCATTTCCCCTCAGCGACAGGCCAACAAGTATTTCTCAGCCCCTCGGCTTAAGGTCTCCAGAAACTGTTTTCATCGGTTCTTTTGACTACAGACATGATCTGTGGAAGCTGGCTGTGTGGTATTTATAGCCCGAGTTTGACTCCAAGTGATAGCATTAGAACCTGCTGACCACTGATTCCCGAACAGATCTTTACTCTATTCTATGAAACCTGGCCCTTTTTCCACGGTGGTGGTCATCCGTTTAATTCTTATATTCGAACCCTAGTGGATAAGTTAGGACCCTTGCCTCCGGCCTGGAATGCGCGGTGGGATGAGACGATAGCGGGAGACAAGAAACTAGAGGACGAGAGTACGTTAGCGCTGGTTCTCCAATATGAAGTGCATGCAGCTGATATTTATTCCTAATGCTAGAAAATAATGACGGTGGGGAGCAGCTAATCACAAACACGTTTGAACCACGTCGGCAAACCATCATCCAGCAATGCGAGGAGGTAGAGATGGTGTATCAGAGAGATGAATACACGGATGACGATTATGAGGGGTTAAAGTGCCTTCTCCGGGTAATGCTTGGCTTTTGCGGCACGAACCTGACGAGCGAATATCGGTAGAGGAAGCTCTGTCGTATATCGACTGGATTGACCATCGCGCGGAGATGGAGGAAGCGGATATAGAGGAAGCAGAGACGGAGGAAGCGGATACGGAGGAAGCGGGGACGGAAGAAACGGGGACAGAGAAAGCGGATAGTTTGGGCGAATGAAGCTATAGCTACTATTTTCATAAACGCACAGCTTTCATTTCTGCAACCATTGATCGTGGTACTTATTCTTTCTCCGCGTTCCTAGGGTTTGTTCATTACTCTGTTCTTCCCGTAGGAAGGCGTCTCGACGTTTCCGCACTAACCGGCAACACTAAAAACGCTAAAGTATCACTTTGATCGATCAGCCAAACTTTAAATTTGCGGGAAGGGGCGGTTCAGGAGCTAAACTTTACTATGTGGGGCGTTCTTCGCCGATGACTCTCTCGGGAGGTGACTCTACTCGCCTGGCAGTATATATTGGAGATTCTTTGCTGAAACGGAGTTTATACCTATTTAACTCCAGTTATAGTCCGCTAAATTCAAGCTGATTCCTTAAACCGTAGCACCGGTTTCAATGACTGCCACAACTACAATGGATCAACAACCAACGAACCCCGAGGGTCAAGGTACCCAGTCGAGTTCCATAACAAAGTCCCAGCAAGAAGATTCCACCGTTGACGATGGGCCTGTCTTTTTTCATTTACCAAATACTGTAAATGGGGAATTCTGCCAGTGGTTCCCTTCCATTTTCACTGTTAGCACCTCTCAAATTTCCGCTCTCATCGATGACTCCAACGCTACCGACGCCAACCCCAACACCGATGAGCATATCACCTTCAGCTGTGCCGAGCAGTTTATGATGTACTGCAAAGCCGGCCGCTTTAACGACACAGACACCCAAAGGCGCATCCTCGCGACCGGCAGCCCCAAAGAGCAGAAGCACCTCGGCAGGCAGGTGAATGGCTTCTACGACGCGCGATGGGACGAGGTGAAAAGCGATGTGGTTGTGGCTGGGAGCATCGCAAAGTTTTCCCGGAACCGGAAGCTGAGGGGCAAGTTGCTTGCCACTGGCGATCGCTTGCTCGTTGAGGCGTCGTCGCAGGATCCCGTGTGGGGGATCGGCTACTCGGCAAAGCATGCCATGGCGCACCAGGAACACTGGGGGGAGAACAGATTGGGTAAGGCGCTTATGGTTGCCAGAGATCATATACGTTTGAATGGGGCGAAGTATAGCAAGAGGTAGGAGTGTATAATCTGAGTTGGAGGCATTGCTTCCATCACTTATTATGGCGCCTATGGGAGAGGCAAGAACGCGAAACAGTATGCCCGGTATAAAACGGTAAATGTTTTTGCATATATCGCAAACGCATCAGCAACCGAGTCTGTATATCTTCCAGTGGGCTGAGACAGAGTGGTTTATGTGGCGCTACAAAACTTGGGGTCCATACCGGTGCTTGCGTTTGAGACAGTGGGACGACCCGGGCCGCGACAAGACAAATGTAGAGCAGAACACGCCATAAATATCAAAACATCCTTGGTGACATGTGGCATCAGATATTTGGTGCCAGCAGGAGGTTTAACGTGTGTTTTTTGTTTAGAGTAAGCCGCATCGAGGCGAAGTGTCGCAACGGAAAAAGGCTCGTCATGTCATTATGGATCCAAAGCGAGATATCTTGGAAAGCAATGCATGTAGGCATCCGGAGCCAGTAACCAATTCTATTTATTAAAATGTTTAAATATTTTGTCATCTCTCGTTTTAAAACATCAATAGCCCAAAGCGCCGCCTGTATAACCTGCGTTCCCAGAAATAAAAGTGATCCCAAAGTGGTACTCCAGCACCCTCCCTTTCCACAAACACACAAACTCATCTATCCACTACCTTCGCCATCTTCACTCTCTTCTCCTCCTCATCGCTCACCGAAAAGCTCCTCAAGCGCAAAGAACTATCATACTCACCCCTCTCCGACACCATCGAGACTCCCTTTCCCTTCCTCTTCTCGCCCCTCTCCACCCCAACCCTCTCACCTATCTCTGCGACAACCGACGCACCGTCGTCTTTCTTCACATGTTTCCGCTGTCGAAAACGCGTCGGAGTCCCCAGCGTAAACAACTTCTTTTGACGCTCAGCCTGACTTTGTGCCATCAGGTCGCGGACGAGGCTATTGATTGGCGTTCAGTTAATACGTCTCTCTTCCACACGGACACGAGACGAGGGGTGGGTAACTCGGTGGAGGGGAGTTGCACCCACCTCTTATGCGTCTTGTCTTTGGGAATGGTGTCCTTTCCGCCGTTCACTTCCGCTTCGATGGTAGCTGACGATGTCATATTTGATGCCCGATTTGGTTCTTCCTTTGTACTGCTGAAGACCTTCACTACATCTTCGACGACGTAGCTTAATCGCCTTTCGCGCTCGCCGCTGATATACTCAGTACAGATACAAACGTACAAACGTACAAACAAGGATAACTTACTAATCTCCCTCTCCACTATATTCGCCGGCAACGTGACCGTCCATAGTGTCACTCGGCTGCCAATGCTCCTCCTCATTCCAATGCTCGTACCTTTCCATCGGCGACGGGGGGGGCAGGGGGTCGGGCGTGTGTGTACTCCTGGTGCTATCGCTATCCCCGCTGCCATACATTTCTACAAAGGCCTCGAGTCCGTCACCTTGAAAGACAGATGGCCTGCTTCTCTCTCGGCTACTTCTGTGCTTGTCGCCGCTAAGCGACCTCACTTTCGTTCCATGCATTGGTGGCGATTGAGGCGTGGATACAGATGCTGTGGATGGCGTAGACACGCTCTCTTCTTCGTCCATCGCTGGCTAGGGCGATGGGTTGCTTTATTACTGAAGAACTGCGAATGTGTGGCGCTGATGCAAGGGATGGCAGGAATATGATATGTACAGTACTTGGCGGGCGGGAAGTGGTGTGGACGGTAATACGCCGTGCGTCAAGTATTGGAACAAGAGGATTGGTCTTGCTTGGGACTGTTGCTGATGAATGATTGTCCCGGTAGTTGTAAACGGCAGTACAAATTCTGGTAGCAGTTACCTCTCTCATCGCCAGCACCAGCGTGGGATGCTCCAGAGTCTTATACCTAGCGCTCTACCCCACCCACAGACCAGAAGGCTGGGACACTCTGGATCCGCCAGTCTGGTCCCCGATGGGGATCGACGCGCGATTCCTTGCATGGCGGCCAGAAAAACCTGATCGAGGCAAGCCGCGCGCAAATAGTGTCTCCCCTTGGGCTGCAATATGCGCGCCTCGCTCGGCGGTTTGCGCGAGGTGCATACGAGGTGCGTGCGACGGCGGGGAGCGCTCCGGGCAACGGCGCAGGAATGTCGTATTTGAGAAACTTGTCCGGGGGGAGCAAGCTGCATCGCTGGTTGCATGGAAAGGGTGTGCTGGGTGGGTGTGGTGGGTGGTTGTGCTCGGTTGCACGGGGGTATGGGGGTATGGGTCCCCTGGAACCGACGTGGATATGGCTGTAAGATCTTGGAATAGAAAGAGTCAGCCAGGGTTTCAGCGGGAGGGAGCCAAGGTAAGGCTCGGGATTTCATCAGGGAGCGGTATAGTGCGTAAACTTCAGCTGGCGTTGATTATGGCCCCAAATGGAATCCCAGTGTTGGAAATGATTTTGGGGCTCCGAGGAAATGTCGTCTCTCTTTCACCAGGTGTGCCAGAGAACCTGTCGCTGCTCCAGTGCATCGGACGTGTGTGTCACGACAGCACCTACCTGCATCAGAAATCCATAAACCCGCACCATATACCCACATATTCCACGCCCTAGGCGCTGCATCTACTTGACCCAAAGAGCCGAATACCTGGGCCCTCACCACACTCTAGGGTCAAGGATCGTGCCGTCCCCTACCTCCCCTACCTCCCCCAAAAAGTCATCGCTCACTCCCCGTCTCCATCCCGCTTAGCCCGCCAATATCGGCTCCCCCTTAAAAACATTCGGCACCTCGCTTCCCCCCGTCCTACCCGAAACCTCACACGAACACAATGAGTCCGGCGCCTTCGGGTGGTGGCACAACGCGTGTCGGTACGCCGACGGAAGCATGCCGCCAGCTTCCTGTGAGACACCGTTGTGCGTGCCGTGCGTCCGCGGCTTGGCGGGGGGACCGGTAGCGTGGACCGGGATATGCAGGTGGTCAATTTTCACCCTGCGAGATGGTGTGGGTTGTTCCAAATGCAGTGCGGTGCAGTGCTGTGCTGTATGTATTGGGTGCGATGTTGGGACTGCATTGCTTGGGATTCGTGTTCGGGTGCTTACTGTGCGAGGCTCCTGCTGACATCCTTCTGGATTGGAAGGGAGGAAAACCGGGAAATCGTTCAAGTACAGCACATTGGGGACTGGTACGCGCAACACCCGCGCAGCACTCGGAAGGATTCCATGCAGGCCCCTTTTCGCTTTTCGGCTGGTGGTGTTTGATGTTTGCTAGTTCAAGCCACGACAGCGGTCACAGTTGCTGTATTGGGAAGCCAACGCATTCACCCCTCTCATCCCACCCACGGCTCGACTACCTTGTACGTGTCGGCCCGTCCTCCTCGTGGATGTATCAGACAGAGACATGCAGACTCAATCCTTCTCTCCAGCCCCCAATGTCGCTGAGACATGCCCATTATATACAGCACATTAGGATTTATTTCTCTATTGGTTGCTTCAACTTTTGCCGATGGTCGGTCCCTTGCTTCCGTGGTGCATGCTTTTAGCCTTACCCTTGCCCCTTCCAGAGTACAATGGACGGGAACGCTGGTATGTTGGCGCTAGTATTGCCTTGAAACCAGCTTACTACATATCACAAACATTTCGACGAGACAATTGGGGGATCGACGATTAATTAAGATGGCACGCACATATCTGTGTCTCTGTTGCCGTGCGCTTCTCAGAAGGTTACAGTGGAAGAGATCGACGGCGTGAGCGCTCAGTATCAAGATATTACTATGATCCTACGTCTGGGCCCCTCCATCCACTATAGGCATTATCAACGTCTATCAAATAACAGACCAATTATTCTGGACCGATCTAACCGGCAAATCTTGTTTCTGGCTGGCCTTGGGTGAAGCACTGGGTTCCTACACGACGCAGCACGGGAGCAGGGACAACATGGATTGCATGGTATTATTGAGATCGCCAACCTTTTAGTACTTACAAATCTGCCAGTCACGCACCCTAGGGGCGAGCTCCCAGCCCACCAACTCCGCATAATTCCTCCCAGCAAACTCCCTCCCAGATGACGCCTACGCGGGTGACAAAAAAGGCTCACTCACCAGATGCCGTGATGTGAGACACCCACCTCTCCATGCCGACGCAAATACGACAAGCGAATAAAAAGCGAATTTTAGAGTCTAGAGTAGCGCCAGAACAGAAAAGGTCACCGTGTGCAGTTCCACCCCAAAACCCAGGAAACCGACAGGTGGGGTGACGAACAAATTAGTACTCAGCTGCAGATTTGTGGACTTGGCCTTATGCTCGTATTGGTGTGGTGTCGGTCTTTCGAGGATTTTGGTATTGTAACTGTACAGGTCGAAACGTGTATCCAAGACTGACGGTCGTGAATCGTGTATCCGTGACTGACGGTCGTGAATTGTGTTGTAATGCTGAGCATGCTGGAATGACATGTTTATTCATCGACAGTGCCAGCAACCGCAGGCGTCTCGGTGGCATCGACAAGTACTGTGTCATTCTTTGGTTCTGGAGCGAATGCGTACCTTGACAGCTGTGCCATCTTCTCCTCGGGACTAACCTCGCTATCTGAATAGACCATTTTCGAGGGCCTATCCTTATCTTTCTTCGTTTTCTTTTCGCCGGCTTCTGGAGTTGCTGCTGCTACAGGAGCCGCTGCCGGGTCGGTTGGTTGAGGCTGGGCAACAATGGGTGCTGGAGCCGAAACGGAAGCAGGAGCCGAAACGGAAGCAGGAGGTGACTCTCCTTTCTTCGGGGGTTTGATACCAGCCTCTGCCATTCTGATTAACTCGTCAATGTCATCTGGTTCTCTAGCAGCTCCTGGAGCTCCATTATTGCCAACAGCTCCGTTAGCGGCATAGCTATCATTATAGCCTTGGTGAGGAGGAGGGTATGCTGAGGACATAGCTGGATTTTGGTGATCTGCCCCATTCCACCCATTTGGTCCCCAGCTACCTTGCGGCGGAGGGGGGGCTTGGTGTTGCATAGGGAATGGTGGTGTTGGTGAAGTTCCAAAGGATGGCCTCTGAGGTAAACCGGGCGCCTGAGGTAGACTCCCCGGTCGGGCAGGCAATGAGCTGTTTTGAGGGCTTGCATGGGGTGGTGGTTGGTAAGGATTGAATCCCGGAGGTGCGCCAGCCCCGAAAGAAGGTGGTGGAGCTCCAAAATTAGCCTGTGGTGGTTGACCGTATGGTCCTGGCGAATAACTTTGGGGTGGTTGATAAGCCGGAGCTGCTGCATATTGTGGCTGCTGCGGAGGATATTGGGAGACGGGTGGAGGATATGCAGGCTGTTGTCCGTACGGCTGTGGGTACGCTTGGGTGGGCTGTGCATATGGTTCTTGTGAGAAAGATCCGTATGACGCACCTGGGGGCGCGGCATATGGCGCCTGTGGGGCAGCATATGGAGAATTGCTCTGAACTGCTGGTGCTGGGCTCTGGCTATTCGGAATGGCCGCACCCGGGGTATTGTCGCCGCTGCTTCCACCTGGAGTATTCTGTTCAGCCAATCGTGCTTTATGTTCGGCCAGTCGTTTCTTGAGGTCGCCAGGCGACTCAAATTTTGGCTTTTTCGACGGTCCTCCAGCTCCTCCGCCCGGACCATGGTTCCCTGTGGCAGTGCGACGGTCCGCCTCGGCTTGATAAAACTGGGTGATGATTCTCTGGTTGTGTGCTTGGACGACATCTTCGGGGATGCCTTCCATACCAAAGATTTCGACATCCAGAGATGCGCGATTTCCGAGCGCATTGTCGACGCTGGCCAGGGTTTCCTTGTGGACCTGGTTCATGTGGACGGAGAGGCCTGTCAACTGTTAAAACGCGACTCGAAGAAGTAGGATGGTCAGAGCCACTTACCTCCGGCGGTGTTCAATCTTCTTCCACATCGCTCGCACTTGAAATGCTTAGCCTTCTGATGCGAAATCAGAATTTTGAGATCGTCAAAGTCGCGCTCACCTATATTGCGGTCAGTGGCTGAATGGAAACGAAAATGTTCAGAATGGGGAAATCTTACAGTAATAGCACCATGGTCGTCCGAGGACTTCTTCCAGGTCGGGATGACCGCGCTTCTTCTTTCCAACCATTTTTTCTATTGGTATAGAAGAAACAAATCAGGAGGAGATGTAGTTAAAAGATTTTGAAAGGCGACAACGTCGATATCGTTGGATGGAAGGATTGGCGCGAGGTGACGGATGGCGAACGAGGTCGGTCCGCTCACAACTACTTCACTAGCGCGGATGACTAATTAGCGTGAACCGCGGTTAAAACTGTTCAATTTTTCAGCTTGGTATTGTTTTGGAGAGATCAGAAATATTCAGACTCGTCAAACTCTGTGATTGTTGAGTCCAATACACAATTGACAGAGACAAAGTCTCTCGTTTATAGATGAATATGTGGACTATAAAGTCTTACATTGATACAGGTTTGCTATCCCTACTAACACGTCTCAATACCTCAGCCTCAAAGTCACACAGTGTGATGCAGCGCCTTGATCAGTCACTTAGCTTCTTGAAAGCAAACAAATGAGATCTTCTTCGGAAGACCCGGTGTTCTTGTTCACGTCTTGTGTCGGGTTCATTTGGGGACTGAAAAGGGGGCTGGTCTTCGGATCGGCCCTCCATAGAGGGAATTGCTGCTATAACAAAAAGGACCTTCATAGTCCATTCTCTTACTCCTTGCGAGCTTCCTACAAGAGAGTGGCTCCTTGTGACCTACATACTCTAGTGACAGGCTATAGAATATATAATAAAGCTCTGTTTACGCATGTGCGCCTTTTATTTGCTAGCTATGGAGCAGGTGTGCTTTCGTTGATGTGTGAACTGCCGATATAACAGGGCTCCACGTTCCTGATTTGGACCCTTGATATGCAACGTCATACCCTTTGCACATGGCTTTCCTGGATTCGTTCTCGACAACACCAACTATATAACATAGTAATGTTGCCGACAAAGATACCGTATCATCCTCTCAACACAGCGTACATAGTATCGCGGACTCGAATATCCGTCCGTCGCCATCCATCAATCCCGTTGACTGACCAATACTCCACCATGCCTCCATCCAAGGACCATCCATCCAAATTTTCCCACCTCCCTCTTATCAGCTCCGGCCCTGAAGACTGTGCCATCAGTGGCACGGCTCTTCTTAACACTCCCTATTTCAACAAAGGTTCTGCCTTTCCGCCCGAAGAACGTGTGGAATTCAACCTCACTGGTCTATTGCCGCATAATGTGCAAACCCTGGAGCAGCAGGTGCAGAGAGCGTACCAGCAGTATTCCGAGCAGCAGGGCGACTTGGCAAAGAATACGTTTATGACGAGTATGGGGGACCAGAACGAGGTGCTTTTCTATCGGGTATGTCTTCTTTCCCTATTGTCACAACACGTCCGGAATCACATGATACCAGATTTCTATCAACTTTAATCCTCTCCTATGATCGTTATTCTTAAATCCAAAGCCAATTCCATCCATGAAGTCGCTCGTTTTTGCATCTTCAGGAAAGCCAATGCCTATTCTTGTCTTATATTTCCAGGCCCTTCCGGCTATCTCCCACGAGCCAAATCTAACTCTCTCAAGCTCATTCAAGACCACATCAAAGAAATGTACCCTATAATTTACACTCCCACCGAAGGCACAGCGATCCAGAATTTCTCCCGTATCTTCCGCCGCCCCGTAGGTTGTTTCCTCAACATCGATGACACCGACCGTGTCTACCACGATCTCGCCCAATGGGGCGAGCCAGACGACATTGACTACATCGTCGTTACTGACGGCGAGGAGATTCTTGGTATTGGTGACCAAGGAGTAGGAGGAATTTTGATCTCTACTGCCAAGTTGGTTCTAACTACGCTATGTGCGGGCATTCATGCAAACCGCACTTTGGCTGTGGGACTGGACTGCGGAACTGATAACGAGAAGCTGCGCAATGATGAGTTGTACCTTGGGCTGAAACAGCCGAGGGTCAGGGGCGAGAAGTATGATAAATTTGTTGACACCTTTGTTCAGTCTGCGAGGAAGCTATATCCGAAAGCTTACATACACTTTGAGGACTTTGGCTTGCCAAATGGTTAGTAATTCTCCGTGTTTCTTAACAGGGTCATGTTGGTGTGGAGCAACGCATGGGTTTAGTGGTGAAGGAATAAATGCTAATCGAACGCAGCAAGGAGAATATTAGACAAATACCGCCCGACAATGGCTTGCTTCAATGACGACGTGCAAGGTACCGGCTGCGTCACTTTAGCCGCCATCATGGCAGGACTTCATGTCTCAAAGACCAACTTAGAAGATGTTAAAGTGGTGATCTTCGGTGCCGGCACCGCAGGAATAGGTGTCGCGGACCAAGTCCGCGATGCTATTGCGACTGAGAGCGGAAAGTCCAAAGAAGAAGCCGCCAAGCATATATGGTAACCAACATCCTCACTCCACAAGTTCTGAGAGATATGCTGACCAAAGTAGGTGTGTGGATAAACCAGGCCTCCTCCTAAAGCGCCACGGTGACAAGATCAACCCCGCACAAAAGCCCTATGCGCGCGAAGACTCTGGATGGGACAGCGACAAAGACATCGACCTCCTCTCCGTAATCAAGGCCGTAAAACCCCACGTCCTCATCGGCACCTCCACAAAACCCGGCAGCTTCACTGAAGAGATCGTCAAAGAAATGGCCTCCCACGTCCCCCGTCCCATCATCTTCCCCCTCTCCAATCCCACTTCCCTCCATGAAGCCAACCCGGCCGACCTCAACGCTTGGACCGATGGCAAAGTCCTCCTGGCGACTGGATCACCCTTCCCGCCCGTGACGCTCAACGGCACCACCCGCGACGTGGCAGAGTGCAACAACGCTCTTGTCTTTCCCGGAATTGGACTGGGTGCCGTACTAAGCCGCGCGCACCTGTTGAGCGACAAGATGCTTGTCGCAGCCGTGAAGGCGCTCAGCGCGCAGTCACCGGCGCTGAAGGACCCGGCGCGTCCGCTACTACCAGATGTGGAGGATGTGCGGGAAGTGAGCGTGCAGATTGCGAAGGCAGTGGTGAGGCAGGCGGTTAAGGAGGGGTTGGCGAGAGAGGAGGGGATTCCGGAGGATGAGGGGGAGCTGGATGAGTGGATTCGGGTGCAGATGTGGGAGCCGGTTTATAGGCCGTTACGGAAGGTGTCGAAGAAGGTTGCGAGTAGGAAGGCGAGTGGGGAGATGGGGATTGCTGGGTCAGCGGCGCAGGTCTGAGAGGAGTGTTTTCCTCGTCAATTTGTCTATTATCTATCGTGTCCATCTACAATGTCTCGGCTTGGACCGACGCCTAGATCATATATATATCAGAATATCAGATACCATTTAGTTAGCGACTATTATTCTAGAATATTATCCCAGTCCAGTCACACAATAATTACACCGTATACTTCAATGAATGGGTAATTTATCCACTTATGACAACTGTTGTAGCAACGTTTTTAATGAGCTAGGGAATAAGTCAGGCTTGACGTCAGTCCGCTAGGGACCCGATTGAACAGTCCCCAAGTTTGGCCCACATTGCAACAGCTATCAAGCCTATTCGTGCCATGAAGGGGGACCATGGATTAGAGCACTATTCACAGCAACTGTAGTTTAAGTAAATGTGGTCAGTTACCTAAGGCTATAATAGATAAGCCAGTTACTTGGAAATAAACATAACGAGACAAATTCTATTATATTAAATTGTTGGTATAGATCTTGAGGTAAACATAGTCCCTCTTTAAACTTGTTGGGCGGAACGAATAGGCTTGATAACCGTTCCCCAAACTTGGGGACTGTTCACTCAAGTCCGTCCGCTAGCCCCAAGTCCGCGCCCCTTTCCCGAAACTTTAAATCAAGCGCCGGCAAGTGCAACCAAGAATCTGCCAAGCAGAAAAGGAATCACCTGGGAAAATTCGTCGTCTACCCTGTCCTTCGAGACTCGAAAGACGCGGGCTATATATCTAAAATCATCAAACGTTTGTGCTGAAAGCAAAAATGACAAACCAATCAACTCGATGAGGGCGCCAACGAAGCCATTGGTGTGGAACTGACAGGCCACTATCCCCAGATTCCACACTTATGCCTCGCACTACTCACTCGAGTCATCGTTTTAGTGCCTAGTAATGCCCTCTAGCCTCCAAATGAACACCATGAGGTGGATCAAACCCCAGAAACCCCATCATTGTCATCTCGACCGCTTGAATACAGTGTGGTAGACTACCAAAAAACAGCTCAGTCTATTTGAAAATCACCGCCCGTAAAATGGACCCGTCCTCTCACCTCCGTTGTCTCCCCTCTTCATCCTCGCATGCTCGTTCTATATCATATGCACTGATCAACGCCCATATTTCGCCTTCTGGCCCTCCCAAGGACTTGCGGATTCAAGAACTAATACGGTATCAAGGTCGCCAAAGTAACCAGCACGAAAACCAATCCTTGCCTTGCTCCCAATAGCCGTCCATCAGCCAGTCCGCAAACATGCCCATCCCAAGCACCGAGCAACTCGAAGCCGCCGCCTCCAAGCGCGCCCCGTGCAAGCTCATCACCAACTGGACCAGCGCCGCCCTCTCCAAACTCACCACCAAACGTACTACCAGTGAAAGCACAAACGCCCCAGCCAGCGCTGCTACTACACCTGCCGGCGACCTCACCAGCGCCGTAGCCCAACCAATTCTCAACGCCGCCCTCCTCGACGGAAGCAAGCGCCACCACTTCCTCGCCGGCGAGAGAATGACCAAAGCCCTCTCTATCCCGCCCACGCACGCAGTCGGTTTCTGTCAGCGCCTCGCCAAATACAGCAATGCTATCATCCGCAATCCCAAGGACCGGTTTGATGGGTGTCTTCCGGAGTTTTTTGCTCCCATTAAGAGGGCCGGCGGTAGGACGGAGGCAAGATGGAGGGAGATGACGGGGGCGGAGCTGGAGGAGGCGGGGTTTGCGTATGGAGAAGATCTTGAGGTGTTGGATATGCAGGGGATGAGGTTGATCGGGTGGGTGGCGGAGGAGGAGGCGGAGGAGGAGGAGGAGGAGGTAGGGGATGTGGTGGAGGAGTGGGAGTTGGTTTGAGAGCTGGCTGCTGAGGACGGAGTTGATGTGTGTCGGAGTTTTGTTGGAATGGTCGGCTGGGACGGCGCAATAGATTGGTATCTGTGGTTGAAGGTTATTGTTCTGCTTTTTGGTTCAGTTTCTGGGAATCTGGCTCATGAAAAGAATGGAATGTGATAATTACCACTTTGTATTCATAGTTGGAATAAACGGTTGAATAGTCAACAAGCAATGAGTTATGAAGGTTATCCTCAAGCTCTCAGTGACAGTTTGTCATGCATAGTCTCACTCACACTTGCCATCTCTCGCACCTGCCCGCTCTCTCACCTTACCTCCTTCGCACCTGCCCACTCTCTTAACTTCCTCACTCGCACCTTCGCTCACTCGCACCTTCCCTCACCCGCACCTTCCCTCACTCAACAGCCTCACACAAACTCCAAATCACAAGCAATAAAAAAGACCACTTAATGCCGTTCCTTCATCTTTCACATTAAAGAGGGGAATTCTATGGGTCCAACGCTGCCCCGCGCAGCAACGCTCCCTATCCGTCCGTCCGTCTGAGTAGAGAGAAGAGAGAGGACGATATCCGTCCATCCGTCCTCGATCCCTTTCATCCTTGGCGCCCTCCCGCCATATATAGAGTAGAGCGTACTATACTGTACAAATACACAAAAATTCCCTTCCTGGTATTAGAATCCCAACGCCCCCATCCGTAAACGTCATAAAAAAAACACCTGTGTAAAACCCACAAAACAATCCAGCCCCCCGATTCCCATAAAGTAGAGTTATTTGTGCCATCCCAAATAGATTGACCCATATGTGCTTACATCCCCAACACGCGCATATTTCGTACAAACACACGTCCCCACGTCCCCGCGGGGACGATCACTGCTGCACCGGCCCCCAGCCGTCCGCCCAGTCATGGTTTTCACTAAACATTTGCATCGCCGGCGTCGAGGCCATGTACGGCATAAAGGTGTTCAGGTCCTCAGTCGTGAACTCCATGCCCTCGCTGAAGGCGAAGATGTCGACATCCATATCATTCGGCAGCAGGCCACCGCCGAAGTCCGCCGTGGGTGGGAAGAACTGATTCGCGAAGCCTTCGCCGTCGGGGGCGGTGCCGGCGCCTGAGAAGTCGGTGGTGGCGGTGGTGACTGTCGAGACAGACGCGTTGTGCGTGTACGACGAGTCTTGAGCGGAGGAGGGTGAGGGGTTGCTCGGCGAGGTGTTACTGGTGGTGAGGTAGGGGCCCACGCCGGCGGAGAACTCAGGATACCAAGGTGCGTTGGGGTCGGTGGTATCAGCGGCGGGTCGGGAGGTGCGATGGTTGCGGTCGGCGACGCTAGTCTTCTTGCCCTTCTTATGGGGCGGGGATGCAGTCGTCTCCTCGGTGGTGGGCTTGCCGTGGTTGTTCATGACGAGGTTCAGTAGCGGCGCAATCAGTTGGGCCGCTCCTCCCCCTTTCCCAGACTGGGGCATGGCGTTGCTCAGGCGCTGCTGGTGGTACATTGCCACTTTGAGGACGATCTGGAGGAACTTGCTCGCGGCGCGGTACTCGGTGATGCGCTTGAGACGGGTAACTGCCATTCGGAGGTAGTGGTCTATCTTGAGCGAGTCGGCGTCGAGGATCTTCCCGAGCTCGGAACCCGGAAGGCTGGCATTGGCGTACATCTTGATCAGCAGCACCATGCCATATGACATGCGAACAAAGTTGACGACGGGGTAGCATTTAATGACGTCGTCGGGCACGCTGAAAAAGGCGTCGAGGAGGAGATGGGCGGACTCAATGACGGTCATGATGGCGCTCGCGCTCGCCATGGAAATCGGACTCGCCTTTGTCCCGATATCTATCAACTCCTCTGGTTGGAAACCATCGGCATTCTTAACCATGATGGCATATTCCTGCAGGATGATTTTGTTCATGTAGTAGTGAACTTCCAGACCAGCTGACAGCTGCGCAGGATCTACAGTCCTGCGGAATTCCTCGAGCCTGTTCTCAAAACCCTTCAAGGTCAGCTGGACCCGCGGATCAGACATCTCCACACGGCTGGACAGGTCGTCAAAGGCAAATACGGCAGCGCTTTCCTCGGTAATGTGCTGTATCTTCGACCATATGACGAGAAGCTTGTCTGACGGGAGTGCATGAGGTGAGTTGGTAAGGTAGTCAATGCATCCCCTGGTAAATGTGGAGAAGGGAAACATATTTGGCCTACGAAGTGACATTGACACACTATCTCGAGTTAGCGACTGTCATTCATCGGTCATTTCTGAGAAAATACCTTGCACAAATCAAATAACAACTCAGGTGCGTCCTCTTGCTCTCTAGCACCAGTAGCTCCTGGCGTAGGTTCTGAGCCGCTTCAGGGTCCGCGGGGGCTGGGTTGGTGTCTCCCATCTTCGAAGCCGATTCCTCTGCGGGGGTCTTCAAGAAATCATCCGCAATAACAGTTGGCCATTGGTACTTTGTAAAGGGCCCCGGCAGATCTGGCTGTCCAATATCTAGCGACATGGACGCCGCCATGTGTATATACTGGTAGAACTTGAGTGTTCTAAAGTCATTTGGTGGATACAACCAAATAGACGTCACCAGGAACGCTTCCACGAGCTCGAGCGATTTGTCGGAATTAAGAATGTATCGGTCAGCGAAGACGTGGAGGACTTCTTCGTGCAAAGTAAGATATGTGGCGTGGTCCTTCTGCCCTGAAGCAGCAGCCAAGACGGTGAGGAAGAGGGTTGGCTTCGACGAGCGAACAGACTCAGCTGTCTGCTCCGGGCGGAAGGCGACTATTGGGCACTGCGCTACCATATTGTTGACGTAGTGATCGAAGTACTCCTGTGCCAATTCCATTCCGATCAGGTCGCGCTCGATCACGTCTGGCGTTCTCTCTCCCGTTTCGGAGGACTCGCCGTCGAGGTCGCCAGGTCCGCAAGCCCAGCGAGGTTCCTTCATGGGATCTTCGAAGGCGCCGGGGTCCATTCCTAGGTGGGGTATGGGCGCCTTCCTCAGAAACCCCTCAATCTCCGTGGTTTCGTCCAGCGTGTGCATGGAACCCTGATTCGAGTCGGCCGAGGGCGACTGTTTGTTCTTATTCAGCAGCGAGCGCATGGCACGCACCTCCCTCTCGAGCTCAGCAACCCTAGTGTCCGTCCTCTTCCTCGGACGCCTCTTCTGGGGCGCGGCATAATGGCAGGTGCGTCCGTTCTTTGTGCAGCGCTGGCATCGTCTGGTGGCAGGGTCGGGAGAGGGCAGGCAGCGCACTTTGAGGAGCCGGCACGGCTCACAGGCGCGGTTGACATGCTCGGGTTTTTTTTGCGCAGAGTCGGTTGCCTGGGTTGGTGGCGCGGTAGACATCGTCGGCGCTATATTCATAAATTCGACATCTGATAAGATCTTAGCAAATTCCTTAGTCAGTGCCGCTCGTTACGAAGTTCCTTTCTGCCTTCTGCCTTGCTCTTGGCGCCAGTACTCCTGTGTGGCAAAGAGTGAGGAGGAGCGGAGCGGAGTGGAAGAAAGATACGGGGATGGGATTCTGGAGGATAAGGCATCAGTAATAAAGGTGTGCATACGGTGTACGAGTAAAGCGCAAGGTGCGAGGACAGACTAGGAAGATGACCGGCGTTAAGAACGGCCCCGCCTTCCTTGTTCGTGGAATTTTAGAGTTGTAGAAGATATAGAGTATAGAGTACGAGTAAGACTGTACTGTAGCACTGTAGAATACTCTCCTGCTGTGTCTTCTGTGGTGTTTCCTGGGTATTCAGGGTATTCAGGGTAATCAGATCAGGATATGCAGGCCAAGCATCGCTGTCACCGTGGGAGTCATCCAGTCATCCTTCCCAAGGCACCTTTCCTGACCCGTCATCGACATTTTGATTGATGCGTCAGCAGAACGCGCTCATGGCGTCTTGGCGTTAATTATACGGTGGATACGGCGGGACACGGTGGGATAACGGGTGGATGCGGTTGGATAGCGGTTGGTTGGGTGTGGATTGGCGCTTTGCACGGGGCAGATGCTGACCCGAATTCTACCACAGTAACGTTAAATTGGGGCTGAGTAGCTGCATAGTCACGTGACTTTCCGTGTCTGGGGACGGGGTAATGGGGGGTAATGACGCGGCGGTCAGGTACGCTCCTTCCTGCTGTCGTTGGTGACAGGTGGCTTCTCCGTATAAGAGCATAGCATTCCCTATAGTGTAATTTCAAGCCACATCCAAGCACTAGGTGCATCTGACGCGCGGATTTTTCTGGTCTATGGCTGCTGCGTGTTGCTATGTGATAGGCAATTCTAACTGCTGCTCTGTAGAGCAACAAAGTGAGAATAACACCACGAATCGGATACGACTGATCCGACGTAAGCCACACGGCACACATTTTTCGGATACCGGATGATAGAATGCTGTGAATAAGTATGCATTATTGGCATTGGAAAATAATTCTGACGTGGGGATGCATGTGAATAAAAATTATATTCCATATTAAATATTTATGTTGAAAAATAAAAATATTACCCCTCAACCCCACCAACCCCACCAACCCCACCAACCCTACCAAACACCCCCAGATGGGATCTTACAAAGCCTACCTCGACCAGGGCCTCGATCTATGCCCAAAGATATACCTCCAAGACTCAGTTCCCCAAATACAGCATGCCGATCACCGTGAGCCGCCAGATGATGTCAGTACACAGTTTGCATACGAGAGAACAGCTTCTTCGAGCACCCCTACCCGCCCCAGTCAAGATACACGGTTTGCCCTCACGACTCCCTCAAGCAACCGCACTCATGCAAGTCAAGACATAGAGTCCACCCCCGACTTCTCAGCTTCTACGAGCAATCCCACTCGCCCCAGTCACGATACCCAGTTTGCCCGCTCAACCCCCACCAACAACTCCATCCACGCCAGCCAAGGCGATCTGACAACCTCCTCAAACAACCGCACCCCATCCAACCCCCGCTCCAACCCCTTGCTGTCCCCCACCCCCCACCTCACAGAGCCCCAGTCCTCACAGACCTACAGACCGAAGCCCAACCACCGCAAACCCTCACCACCCCCCGCGCCACCACAGCCACCCTGCGCTAAACGCCTGTGGTCGAAATGTCTCCGCGTGCCACCGCCTCTCGAGTCTAAAAACCCACGCACCCCAGGATTGTGGACAAAAGTCCTCTCTTCGTCCACAACGCCACCGCCCGCGTCTGACCCCCCTGGGACCGAGCTTGAAGCTCCACGGCGACATGGGTTATTCTCAAGAAGGCGTAGGTCGTCCGTTCCTCTGGTAGAGATGTCGCCTGTTGTCGAGTTACAGCCAAGAGGGGTAGAAAGGGAGCGTAGACAGTCCTCTCCTATTCTCGTGTCTGTGCGCACTGAGACTTGGCCTCGCAGAACCAGGCTTCAAAAGTCTCATGAGCCCCTATCCCCTCACCATCCAGACCCGGACTCCCAAACCACAACCCCCTTTCCCCAGCGCCCCACCCGTTCCTCCTCTCAAAATGACCAAATTACCACAACCCCTTTTCCCCAGCGCCCTACCCGTTCTTCTTCCCAAAATGACTAAAC
>JPKE01002614.1:0-30939 GCA_000750995.1 Pseudogymnoascus sp. VKM F-4520 (FW-2644) | reverse complement strand
ACAGGTGAGGGGTGCGCAGCTCGCATATATGCGCAGCTCGCTTATAAAGTACGTTAGGAGAAATGCACAGTATGGAATCGGGGTTGCTTATAATAAATGTAAATAAAATAAACTTAATGACCTAGAAATTATTAGAGCTCTTCAGCAAGCTTGTTACTCATAAATAAAGATAAAGTCATCAATTTTATTGTCTTTAATTGCCTCATCTCAATTCCCAGCTGTGCACACGAGTACTATGGCTAGAACATCGAAAACCTCAATGAAGGTCTTACATATCGAACAAGCATAGTAGCAAAATTAACTATTTCCCACGCATCGGTATATCGCTCGTCACAGCATAGAACTCCGTCGCTTCCTCCTCACTCACCGTGCTAACCTCCGTTTTCCGCTTATCCACCAACCCAAGCCTCGCCTTCTTAACCTCCCACCACAGCTCTCTTCGATCACCTCCCAACTTCTCTTTCAGCAGATCCTCCTTCAGTCGCCGTATAAACGAGTTATACACCTCCGGCATCTCCAGACTCGCCAGCTCGTCCCGCATCACACCCAAATTCGCAATAGCCTGCCCATACCCGCTATCGCCGAGGCTATGCTCGATCAAGGAGCGTATGATCCCTTCCATCTCCTTGCTGGCTGATTCGATCGTTGTGATATCCACAGCCGTACCAAGACGCTGCTTATACTCCGGAATAGCATTCTCAGAGCTGATTTCGGACCTCTCCTCGCGGCTGAGAAGGGCGTCGACATTGAGACCTGAGAGGGGCTTGATGGCCTCCTTTGCGCGGCGGCCCTTGGCCTTCGGCGGCACCTTCTTCACGTCGGCGGCTTTGATGAGGGCTTCGAGTTCAGTCGCGCTGGCCTTGACGAGATCGGCAGGGGGTTTCGAGTATTTCATGAGAACTTCAGGAGGGGGTTGCACGGGCTTATCGGGTTGTACGGCGCGGCGGCGGATAGCTTGGTTGATGCGGTGGAGGACGGGAGAGTATGTGTCTTCGATGGCCATGTATTCCACGGGGTTACCCTCGTCGTCTTTGCCAAACGTGGAGATGTCCATGGCGTCGACATAGGCTGACATGGCTTTGGTGAGCTCATCTGTAGGGAGGTTGCGGTGCTTGGTCATGGTCTGGCCAGATAGTGTGACGACGCGGTCAAGTGGAGGGAAGCGGTACAATCGTACATCTTCGGCGAAGGGAAGAGGCACGTCAATCAGACACTCAAGGTCTGGCTCGATGGAAGGCGACAGGAGGACAAGCTGGGGGTCTTTGCCGTCTTTCAAGACAATGCGAGCGACTGCATATGATTCCAGCTCTGCGAGTGAGTGGACGAGAGACGAAAGTGCAAGTCGAGCCTTTTCGTTTGACCTCGCAGCAACGGTAGCACAGCTCTCGCCCATGTTGAAATATCGCTCGTACTGGGCAAGTATGTCAGCAAATGCCCCAACATAAAGTCACTTGGGAAAATTCTACTGACCCTTTCAGCTGGTATGAATCCTACAATCGAGAAGCTTGCTACTGTCTCCAGCTTCGTTATGTTCTGGTCTGACTCGGCGATGGCAACTGCGGTCCGGCCATACTCGTACCCTTGGGCAAGATCATCTCTGTCGACATCTCTCTTACCACCAGGCGCAGACTCATCCACTATCTTGTATGTTCTTGCACTCTTTACAGAGGTAAGTCCATCACCTTGGGCTGAAAGTGGAATGTCTTCCATTTTGACATCGCCCTCGTTGTCACCAGCCACTTCCGCCACAACGTAACTGCTGGCAGAAGGCGGTTTGGCGACCTTGGTGCGGAAATAGCGCTCGATGTCAATACACATAGCGGTATCATACTTCTCGGGGTCACCTAACGTGAGCTGACCCTTGAAGGTTACATACGGTCTGTAGTCCTTGACGCGTGGTACGGATAAGTCCTGGATCGCTTCTGCCGCCGTGCCGAATATTGACTTTTCACATTTGTCCGCAAGGCCTCTCAAAACCTTCTCATTGCCAGCCTAAAATGTGTCAGCACTAAATTGTAAATGACGGACAAAGTAAAATAACCTTTAGGGAATCCTTTTCCTCCTCTTTAAAGCCAAACTCCAGGTCATCAAAATCAACTCCCCTAGTATCATATTAGCCACCAGTATGAGACGTTGGGACCATTAAAGCTCACAAGACTACCAATTCTATGCCATCTTCATTCAGCTTTGAAGATGTCTCATCCAGATCGTCAGAGTCCATCAAGCCTGTCCCATTGGTGACCAGCACAATCTTCCTCGCATACTTCAACTTCTTCGTGAACCTCTCCATCATATCAATAGCAATTATGATCGCCGAGACCGCATCTCCGACATCCGTCTTGCTGGGCTTGACAGTCTTCTGCAGCTTTTTCAGATCTGGCACTTTTATGGGTCCAAGAGGTTGCATAATGGAGATGTTGTTGTACCCTTCCTCCCCCTCCAAGGCGTTGTTGGTCTCATCGGTCCTAAACCCAACAATTCCAACTGTGAGAGTTGTCCGTCCAGTGATCATAATCGTAGCAAGAGAATCCCAGACATATCTCATAGCAAAATCCAGGTCGCTTTCGTCTCTTCCATTGCTCTTCCTGCCCATGGAAGCGCCCTGGTCAACGATGAATATGGTTGCCTCCTTGCCCGACATCTTGCCGGTTGAGGCAGAGTTGCGTTACTGTGTTCTGCTATCACACAAAAAATTACGAACCAATTTAGAAAGCAGAGTCCTCGGAAGCCGAATGGAAACTTGTCGATGATTGAAAGATTTCCATAGAAGGCTGGGCTAGGCAAACGCGTTGTCTCACGCGTCCAATTAACCATGTTGTCACGGAATCACGTGCAGATAAGCCAGTTGGCTGCCTCGGATAACGGCTGATGACGCGCTCCCGCTTTATTGTCGATCTCCTCGGGCATCGGCTTTCTTGACTCCTTAATCCAATCCTCTCCCAGCAACGAAGCATCAATAAACATACAGCTTCACTCAAACTCCAAAATGGCCGACGTTTCAATCTTTAACACTTTGGCTCCGTATCATATCATAGCGTAAGTCATTGGTCAGGCCGGTGCTTGGTCTCCTACTGACGAACTCAGATATGGCACCCACCTCGGCGCGCAGGCCTGGCAGGTAAGTAATATCAGTCTGGTCTCTTAGAATGTTTTATCACTACACTATCAACTGTCAATTGCTCACAACGCCTCCCCCATCGCCTTCCATACCCCCTCCATCTCTTTCCTCGCCTAACAAACCCCAGACCTTCGTCAGCGGCATAACCGCCTACCAAACCCTCGAGCGCTCCCAATTCTCCGCCCTCCAGCAGCGCGTCTTCCCCCGCTACTTCACCCTGCAAACCGCCTTCCCCCTCCTCATCGCCCTCACCTACCCCGGCGCCGGCCTGGGCGCCTCCTCCTACCACGGCGCCCTCGCGCCCGCAAACCAATGGAGCGTGCTCTACCCGCTCACCACCGCCTTCGTCTGCGGCTTCCTCAACCTCGTCTTCGTCGGCCCAAAGACGTCGGAGCTGATTCGCCTCCGCAAGGTGCAGGAGACGAAGGATGGCAAGAAGAGCATCGATCCCGCGCCGCATAGCAAGGATATGCTTGCGCTCAACAAGCGCTTTGCGCGTGTGCATGGCGCGAGCGCGCTGCTGAACCTCGTTAGCTTGGGCGCGACTGTTTGGTATGGTGTTGGGCTTTCTGCGCGTTTGTAGGTATGTATTCCTGTTTGAGAAACTGGGATCCCGAAGAAGCCGGCGGGGTTGTTGAGAAGCTATCCCGAGATGTACAGCTAGGATTGGTGGCTCTGAAGGGGCTTGACGACGAAAGGGGCCGGAGATTGTGTCCATGTAGTAGATATATATATTGAATCGCCGCTTTGGAAGACTTCATGCAGTAGAACCATTGTACAAAACCGTCTAAGAAGGTCGTGACTGTGATTAAATTTTAGATTGTTAATTATTAATAGAAGATAATATAAAAAATTACCATCCCAAAGTTAAATAAGACATCCGAACATTCGAAATTTAATAACAGCTCTATATTACTTAAAACCCGAATCAGACTGACGTCGTTACTCGGAGAAACATACGATCACTATAAGCCATTACATTTATTCCCTCATAGATATCGAGACACCAATCTATATATGCCGCCAAGTATCCGGCTCAACACCACATCAATTCTTCCGAAACAGTCACGCAGACAGGCAGTCACACGGTCATCCAAGGCATGGCAAATAAAGTGGCCGGGTAGTAGTTCTTCTCATTGACACGCACACCTCGACTTGCGAGACGTGTAAAAACTATATACCCTACTCCAGACGTAAACCCAGTGCAGCCCCAACGTGCAGGTACCAGCTAGGAAAAAACGTCAACTCCCACCCATCTCTCAACCACGCTCTCCTTCACGTCCACCCATTATTACTACTCAGAATACTGCCACGAGAGAGCCTCAAATTGTGGTAAATTATGTAGGGACTGTGGTCTCCAGTATCCGCTCCCCGATTGCATTCCATAAAGCCTCATATTCATGTAAAAGGAACGTCTTCTTTTCCAATCATTGATGTAATAAGGAATGGCTTTTCCAGTCCTTGTTCCGTCCGTCCGTCCGTCCAATTTTAAAGCGCCCAGCCTCCGTTGAAGGGGGCCCGCTTCAGTTCCGTTTCTCATCCTGCCGGTCCCGTATCAAAAGGAATTTGCAAACGTCTTGAAGAAGTGTCGGATCCCCTAAAGGGAATCATAAAGTGGTATAAATAAAATTCGCACAAAGGCGACATCGTCCCGAGCTGCCAGTTAAGGCGTCAGGGCGACGAAAAAAATGAATTCGCAGGTGACAGTGAGGCTCCAGGCCATGTGTTTTAAGCCTGTACGAAGTCCCCACTAGTCGTGTTCGGACCAGAGACGAAGAGATATCGATGTATTTGTCGAAAAGAAAAAGAAAAAGTGTATTTGCGCATCGATCGTCTCATATATTTTGAGAGGCGATGCCGAAACAAGTCGCGCTTGTTTCCTTAATATCCATTACCAAAAACCAAACCGTACCATAACCATGGGAATCGATCAATCG
The DNA here is from genome assembly GCA_000750995.1 of Pseudogymnoascus sp. VKM F-4520 (FW-2644). Taxonomy (NCBI): domain Eukaryota; kingdom Fungi; phylum Ascomycota; class Leotiomycetes; order Thelebolales; family Thelebolaceae; genus Pseudogymnoascus; species Pseudogymnoascus sp. VKM F-4520 (FW-2644). The sequence goes on along the minus strand of JPKE01002614.1, from coordinate 25,884 downwards.
TCGCCGCGAGATCGTGATATAAGAGTATTCCCATTTGCCGTAACCACCAGAACGCCGTTAAGATATTATACAGAACCAAGACGCAAGAGCGCCTCGATGGCCTCGCGCTCCTGGGAGTCGGAGGCCATCCCAAGGGAGCTGAAATCGACCTTGGGGTGAGATGATTGTTGAGAGGAAATATGGTCATGGCGTAGTGGCGCTGATTTTGCCAGCGCCGATAGAGACGCTCCGCCGTAGTTGTTGGACACAGCACCTCCAGTATATACATGAGTATTGAGGAAGCTGCGTCCGCTAAGAGGTACGGATCCGTTGTAAGATGCTTGACGAAGGGCGACTGCGCCGACGGCGGCCCAGTCTTCGTCGTCGGTCATGTCTTCTGGGTCGTCGCCCATCATTTCGTCGTCTGGAGGTGCCTCGGAAGAAGAGCAGGAGCCATCGAGTGACATCTTGTCTACCTCTTCCATCTCCATATCGACGTCGTCTTCGTGGGAGAAGACCGCAGAGTCGCCAGCCCAGCTGGAGCTTGGTGCGTTGGGCCGGGCCCTACCACTGGCGTTGGTGTTGTTGATGGGCATTCCCATCGAGTAGGTGGGTAAGCTGGGAGGCGGCGATTGTTGTCCGCGAGATTCGCGGCTTGGTTGGCCGTTCATTCTTGCGTCCCATCTTCCCCATCCCACCTTTTCGAACTTAACGTCCCCGCTGAGTCCGCCGCCGTCGCCACCTCCGCGCCCTTCCAACGCTCCGACTACCAGTCGTCGAGCCTTGGCTGGCGGGATGCTGGAGAATCCAGGAACGGAGGTGGTGAGGTATCCCATGATGTGGCGAATGGCGAGAGGGCCATTGTTGAGAAGGATGTCGGGAAGGTGGTGCTTCGCGAGAAGGGTTGGGGTGATGGACCCAGTCGTCTCAAACCCATTCTGAGAATCCATGCTGCTGCCACTGCCATCGCGGAGGTCAAAGTCGGACTCGACGGCATCCAGATGACTTGGGGCAGTGGAGCCGTAGTTTTGCGACTTGAGGCCGTGTGGCGCCAGATTCGGAGAGATGGAGTTGGGAGGAGTAGGGAGGGTATGGGTAGCTTTCGAAGCAGGAACACTCTTGGCCAGACCACTAGTGAAAGCGTCTGGACCCAAGGGCTTCTTCATGTCGCGAGCATTTGCCATGGAGCCATTTAAGGCGATGGAAATGCTAGATCTCGTCGTAGCCATATTGACAGAAGGGGTTGCTTGGGTTCGTTTCTCTATAACGCGCGCGAAATATTAGCCAACAGAACTATATGCGCGCCACAAGATTATCACCAGTCGCGCGTCGAGGGCACTTGGTGATGGAATTCTGGGGGTTGACTCACTCGGCTTGCCAAAGAAACGAGGCGATCGACTGCAGGACGCGATGACCGGGTTGGTGCGAAGCGACTGGAATCGAGTCTTCTGCTGACAGAGGCTATCTCGTACGAATTTACCTGATGATAAAGTCAAGTAAAGCGACTTTTGAAGCTGAGGCAGTGCTGGTATATGCGAAAGCTGATTGTTTGTTTGCTGTGCTATTCTTTTGTTGGTGATGTTGATGGGAAGGAAGGGAGGAAGGGGGAAGGGGGAGGGTATGAGTCCATCCAGGCGGCGGACCGATGGGCAGTAATAATACCTGGGTGTATGCTTCCCGGGAGTTTGTGTGGTACATACATAGTACAGTAAGTTACAGAAAGTGTGGACCATGTGCCGCAGCGTATTGGGCTGGAGACGAGCGGACAGTGCAGACATAGCGGACATGAGCGGACCAAGGAGGTACCTCCAGGTAAATGCGGGTACTGTATTTAGTAACGAATGTACTGTACATTTATGGATCAACCATCCATCCCGTACAAAGAAAGGGCCCAAGACGCGAACCGCTGTCGGCCATATCTTGGTACCTCACATTCCACTGTGCCAAAGGTGTGGTAAGAGGTACTGTTAGATGCCATGTTTGTGGTGTGTGTGTGTGTGGCATAACGGCGACGCGCTATTCGTCGTTTCTTTGTTCGTTCGTAGCTGAGACCAGCTGATAGATAGAAAGTAGAGGAGAGTACAGTAAGAAAAAGCAAGGAATGCAGATAATGATGCGTTGGAAACCGGAAGACAACGAGGGGCTTTGGGATTCATTGTAAATCCGCTCATATTAAATCAGTAACCGTGCAGGTTTCCTTGCTTTTCCCTTCTAATCTCGCTGCCACAGCAGTCCCTCCTACTCTCACTTCTTACCTGAGGGTAAGTACTGAGAAGTAAGCCCCTGCTATTAACTCACGTAATGGACATACCAAAACGTTTGTGTATCGCACTTTGCCCCTCAATGCAATTAGCTATTTACAGCTCGATCACCCGAGATGGAGTATTGGCGGGGCATCGTGAAGCGTGAAGCCGCAAGCACCTCTTCCTTCTCCGTAAAAGTGTCCGAGACCTCATGTTGTGGGCTGGATTTCACTTGCCGCGTCTTATCTCTCTCCACATCTCGGGAACTGTCATTACAGCGAATACTCCACTCCCCACTTCGGGTGGCTTTCGCTGCGCACAATGGCAAGTCATTTTTGCGGTTTGATTGCTTTATCTATCAAAGCCCTCTCCACTTGCCCTCGTTTTGTGCCCTTGGTGTGCGCGGATCCCCACGGATCGCAAACTTCCCTCACAGAAATTGATATTGAGCCCAAGCCATGACGTGTGTAATCAGTTTCGCCCTCGGCGTCGGAATTCATCAACCTTAGTTAGCTCCAACAATAACGCTGCAAATCCCACGTTCCTAGCTTGTCATGCCCTGATTGCTCGGCTATTATTGAGGGGAAATCGATCGTCTCCAGGTGCGCCGTCCACAACCAGCATCATGCATGGTTTGGCGGGGTCAAGTTGATCGGGCACGTTTCGATAGAACTGGACCGGATCAAATGGAACACTTCGCTCGCCACCATTGATCAACGCCGATGAGACATGTTTTATACAATAACCACATGTTCTCCGACTAGGTGACCACGACAACCACTACGGCAGTCCTGATAAAGCCGCAAAATTCCCCGCATGCTCGGCGAAACGTGGGTCATAAGCTGCTACTGCACTCCGTTGTTGAAGATGTATCTTCGACATGCCTAGATTCATAGTCAATACTTAGCCCAACTAGCATAGCTTTCTGAATTGCCGGTAGCAAACGTAATCGCACAGAAATGAGAAACTTACAGCTATCAAATGGCCCACTTCCTGCTCAGTCTGGTCGTAAACTCGTTTATACTGCCCTATTTCGGCGCGAAGCACCTCATTCTTTGTCTTGGTGCCGTCGCAGATAGCCTTAAGCTGGAGCTCAAGTTCTTTCCGTAAAAACGGCTTGCTCAGTTTTTCCTCGAAGCCGATATTGTCGTATCCTTCTATTAGCGCGACCCCAAGAGTAGTTGGTATAAATTCTTCTACGCCTCCGCTTGACCTGCCACTTCTAGCGGCAGCACCCCCTCCCCGCCCCCTCCCTCTGCCTCGACCACGGCCAGCACCTCGGCCTCTTGCAGATGCACTGTCGTCCCCAACAGGCACATTTCCGCCTCCCCTTGACTGTGTCATGACGTATGACCGGTCTTTGATTTTTGCAATATGTTCGGCCATTGTAGCATCTGTTCCAATACCATTGGCGTCCATTAGGGCAATAAGATCAGGTTCGGTTAGATATCCTGGAGATGCTGTCTTGCCATCTGTAAGTGTGGCCGATTTCGGCTCGAACTGTTCTCCAAGTGTGAACTTCGGGAGCATATTTCCTGTCCAATTCTCATAAGGATAAACGTCGAGGAAATTGCGCTCCAGTACTATAACTCCATGAGCATGAAAGGCTTCGGGGCCATATTGTAGCTCGATATCTGTTGCAGTGCCAATGGCATCTTCGGAGCAACATGCCAAGAATCTCCTGACAACAAACTCATAAAGGCGGCCTTCGTCATCATTCCGGTCTCCGCCGTAGGCAGCAATCGGATGAATCGGCGGATGTGCTTTGTCGTCATTTCGCCCTGCACGAGGCCAGTGGAAGCCGCCGTTTACTAAATTTTGGGCAAATGGTCCCCATCGGGTGTCCTGCGTGTGCTTCTCAACAAGTGCCTTGAGGTTCATGCCCTTGTCAAATATATCTGTTTCTGTTCGGGGGTAACTGATCATTCCTTTGTTGTAAAGTCCCTCTGCCACTTTCATAGCAGTCTGACTGTTCATGCGTAGAAATCGACTGGCCATTTTTTGTAGCTCGACAGTAGTGAGCGGTAGTGGTTTCCATCGCTTGGTCGGTTTTTGCTGGACCTTGGTGACCTTCGCTATTTTCGCGTCGAGACATCGCTCGAACAGTATTGTGACGGCAGCACGGTCAAAAAGCCGGTTCCGATTCCAGTGAAATGTTGCGTCAATATTGTCACGAGTATGGGTGACCTTTATACTCCAGAATGGTTCCGGCACGAAGTTTTGCACTTTCAAATAACGATCGACGACAAACCCAAGAGTGGGAAACTGGCATGAGCCTGTTGTGATAGTGAGAAGAAGTATTATCGCAATGAAATTGGAGGTAAGACCTACCATAAGAAAGTTTGGCTTCTGCCAATGGACCTCCAAGGGGCTGGAGTGAGAGGGTTTGAAAGCGAGTAAATGCGTAGCCGATTCTTAGATCAAGCTCAATTCGAGCTGCAACTGCATCCACTTGACGGCTATCAAGGTCTATAGGATGCTTAGCTGCATTTATGACGTGTCTAAGAAATGTTAGAATACACTGGAGAAAGGTGTCGATATCTTACACTCGTTCTATGTTGCTAAATTTTGCTCTCTTGACTTCGATCGACGAATTGCCTTTGACCGCTTGTTCTCTAACTTCATTACCGATATGTTCCCCTTCGCGGTCACAATCAGTCCATATGAAGAGAATTCTGGCATTCCTGGCTTGGGTCTCGATATTCTTTGCAATAGCCGCCTTGTCCTTGGGTTGTGTCAGTAGTTGCCTTTCGGTCCCGCTGGGCAACTTACATTGTGGACTTTCACATGAACACGACCGTCGAACAACTTGAAGGGGGGAGGGTATTTCCAATTTTTAAACTCGGGACCGAATTCTGCTTCGGTCAAATGCCCAAGTACACTTGTCATGGTAACATTACACGTTCCCCATGGTGGGCCGAAATTGAAAGTGAAGTCATAGTTCTTGGTATACTGGGCGCCGGCCACATGTCTCTGCCAGATATCATCAGTATTGGGCGCAGCGAGTGTGCTATATGCATCTTCTAGGTTCAATCTTACTGTCTCAAAAGATCCTCCACCAAGATGTCCCGCAACAGCCTTCGCAATGCTAGGCTTCTCCGCCACGCAAAGAATCTTGGGACCCATGATTTCCCTGTTATACCATGATCTCACGCGTCTTAAGAGACTATAACTTTAAGAAATCTCCGGAACTTATCATATTGAGGTTTCTCGTATCAATTCCACGTCGTTATAGGGGGAAGGCAGCGTGTATGACCATTCAACGCGTGTCTGCCAAATTTTATCTGGACAGGCAGGGTAAATAAATAAGCTTAAAGGGTTCATATGGGGGACCTGTCAGCGGGAACAGGACTCAGAGATGAATAACTAGGCAACACAAATGGCACAACCAAACAGACCCCTGTATGGTATGGATCGTTGCAGTTTCCCCAGTACAAAAATTACTGTGGCGCTGGTTGCACTGTGATTTACAACACGCGCAATTTATAAAGTGGCCAGGTACGACAGGGGGTTGTGGATAAGCCTTCAGTAGGCGCTGCTGTGGTCCGTATAAATGTCGCGTATGATAGCCGTATGACGACACGTCTCCAACTGCACATGAGCGAGCGTATTTGCTTGTACACCATCATACGACATCTCTCGCTCTACAGGCAGCTACAGAGTGAAAATACACGATAGATGCAGCTCGTCGCCACGACCATGGCCTTGCCGACTGTGGCCACCTTCGAGGAGTGTGCCGATTTCTCCAAGACCGTCGCCCCCTTCATACCTCAGCTGTACGAATTGCCTCAGCAACTCCTCAACTCATGGTCGAACCCCGATGAGCTCCTTGAGATTTACCTTGCGACAAATCCTTTAATATCTGCGTTTGCTTTCGGGCTGGCCCTATTTCCGATAGTGTGGATCGCGTCGGAAGTCAACAGGAACTATTCGCAGATTGACCGTCTCTGGAGCATCTTGCCGGCGATATTCATTGGGCATTTTGTAGCATATGGACACCTAATTGGGCTGGATACTGAGAGACTAGATACCCTATTAGTTGCCGTTGTTATTTGGAGTGTAAGTTGTCCAGAAGATGGTCTCGCCCAGCGACTAATATTGAAGTAGGTGCGGTTAACTTTCAACTACTGGCGACGAGGAGGCTACAACATTGGCTCTGAAGATTACAGATGGTAAGGGCATATTCTGGCTTGAGTAACGGTTACAAAAAGTTGACAACGTGCACAGGATGATCGTTAAAAAATATGTGGATTCATGGAGCCGAGCGATATGGCCTGTCTTCAATATCGTCTTCATTGTCGGCATGCAACTCAGTCTCCTCCTCTTGATCTCGACCCCTGCCTATATTCAGCTACTAGTATCGAATATGGGAATGGGAATATCGAAGGTCGATACGTTATTCCCCAGAGCCCTCGTTGGCCTTGTCTTGATTGAGGCCCTGGCTGATCACCAACAATGGAGTTTGTACTCTGACTGCGTATTGGTTGATGCGTACACTAACATTTATCTGTGAAGGTTTCCAAGGCGCAAAGGCGAAGTACAGGGCCACGGCCAAAGTTCCCCAAGGTCACGAACAAGAAGACTTGGAGCGGGGCTTTGTCGTCAGCGGTCTCTTCTCCTTGTGCCGCCACCCAAACTTTGCGTGCGAGCAAGCCTTCTGGGTTGCTCTATATCAATGGTCGTGCTTCAACACTGACCAGCTATATAACTGGACTGGAATCGGTGCATTCAGTCTGCTGTGCCTGTTCCAAGCTTCCACTTGGTTGACGGAGAAGCTCACAGCACAAAAGTACCCAGAGTACAAGGAATACCAGAAACGAGTCAGCAAATTCATCCCGAGGATGTCTCATGCGCTTCCCGGAGACCCGGTCGAGCAGCCTAGTGTGGAGCCTGCGGAGCCTGCGCCGAAAGCAAAGACAGGCGGCAAGAAAGGGGATAAGGGGCAGAAGGGCTCCAAGAGAAACTAGAAGACGGGATCGAACATCTCGGACGTCATAATTGACAGGGTTCTGTAGATCCTAATATACACAACTTCAATTGCGAGAAAGGGATTGGAGATAATGACCCGAAGTCGCTTTGTACCCGCCTTTAGCCTCTAATCTTGGGGAGACGCCGTCGTTTCCACCCGCTAGCTAGTGGATAAGAAAGTCAAATGCCAGATCGCGCGACTCATTGCCGAGTAGGGCAACTTCTACAAAACTGACGCAACGGTCAGTTTAATTCACAATCAGGCCATTCAAGTCAAGTGTATTTCGGAATCTCTTAATTCTACCTTTCCTCACAAAACAACCATCAAATTTCCCCCCCCGAAAAACTTTCTACAGATTCTTCATTCGTGACAAAGCTTCATAAACTTGTAAAATAAATTTCCCTTATCGGCTGCGGCTTCACATTCCTATTTCACACCACTTTTCTCGAAAGGTACGCACCACACTGGCGTGACATTCCATTCCAGTTTCTCATCCACCTCCAGTCAACCCGCCATGTCCGACAACTCCGCCCTGAAGCGCCTTTACAGCTCCTCATCCTCCAGTACCTCCGCCGCCGACTCTCTTGCGACCACCACAGCCACCACCCCCGACCCCTCCCAGTCCCGCCACGAGTCCGAGCACGACGCCAGCGACCCTGACTCCAGCACAGCCTTCAACGCCGCCAAGGTCTCCTCCAAGCTCACAAGCCTCGCTGCCAGCGCCCGTGCCGCCGCTGAAGACACCCCCACCGCCCCGGGCTCCGATGAAGGCCACCCCAATGATCCGCTGTTGCGTGTTTATGACCCCGCCAAGGATGACAACCTGAGCATCGACGAGCTCCTTGCCCGTCCGCCCCTGCCGCGAACGCCATTTCAGCGTGCCGCTATGAGGAAGCTCAAGACCAAGCTGGAGGTTGCTGCAAATGGTGGGGCATCGGGGGAGCTTGGCCCAGAAGAACAGCTTGTTGCCAAGAATCTCCTGGAGCAGACTGGAGCAGCGCTGAGGAAGGCGGATCGCGAGAAGCATATGAAGGAACTCAGGGCCATGGCTACTGACCTCAACGCCAGTTTTGAGGCCAGGAAGTGAGCAGTGATGGTGGCGCGCCGCGCGTGGCGGGGGCTATGTTTTGTCATGAGGCGTTTTCAAATATTTTCCGTTCATGATACCCTGGGATACACGACAATGGAGTTTGTTAATTGGTTGCGATGGGGTAGATCTGGCTTATTGGGTCCCGGAGTATGGCTTAGATGGTGCGATTAGAATATGGACGGCGTATTAATGGGATACTTGGGGGATTCACTGAAGGTCTCTGTAAATTATATGGCTTGTAGAGCTTCCTTCCTATAGGAACAGGGAACCAGTGGTTTAATAATATATACATTTCACCATTACAACTGTATCAAAATGCGAGGACTGGTATAAATACGATCGATTTCACTTTATAAAGTGAGGGCTGACGTGCAGCTAGCCTAGGTATCTTAATAAATTCTCCAATCCAAACCGAACCTCCGAACAAACGCAGGCAGCCATATGTACGCACGCAGTCGAACTCCATAATCACCAATAACGAAGGTAATGCACCCCCCAAAAATGTATCGCCCAGTTGAGGGGCATAATGTTGCTCTGAAGCTGTAAAATATTTCGATGAACCACCAATGCTCTCTCTAATGACCAAACGACCGACCAATGCTGATAGTAATAAATAAAACGTAGATGCGTAAGTTTTTTTTTGTGAGGATTTTCTGAGCATTTAGACTCTGTTACTCGCGAAATCAATCACAGTACAATCATCTTCAAAGAAACCCTCTTCATCGTCGGGCACATCCGATGTGGTTCGAGAGGCCTTCCGACGGCGGGTGGTGCTGACGATGGGCTCCGATAAATTATCTGGGATTTTTGTGGTGACTCGCTCCATGGATTCAGCTGGTAAAGCGCGATGATACTCGGACGACATGAGAGCGTCCTCATCAGAGTGTTCTTTCCCAATGTGCAGGTTGGCAGCATGTATGGGGCCACCGAATACCCATGGCTCACCAGGGGGGCGGTTGGCCCTCTCCATAGCAGGCTGGGGAGAAAACAATGCTGAAGACGTCGGAGACAGAAGCTGGTGTGAAACCTCGGAGTACGCAAACAGGGCGACTCGAGGGTCCGTATGGAATGGCTGATAAGGTGCATTTGATTCGATTTCAGCATGAGGGATAGAGGACTCGGTCCCTAAAATGGGCCCCACTGCAAGTAGAGACGTAGGGCGTGAGAGAAGTGTGCGGTTCTCCCCCGCATCCCTTTCCTCAAGGTCCTCTTCGTCCACAAGATCGAGCTTTCGCTTTATCAGAGGAGCTATCTTATTATCTGGGATCGAGGGGATCCTAATGTCGACTGGAGCAGTTCCGATGTGGATGCGGTACACACCAGGCTTGCTCTTGGACCTAATGTGCTTAATCGTATACATCTTGACATAGCCATCCACAAGTGCAGCAAATGTTTCTTTGCTATGGCCGCCTAGCCACTTCACACAACCGACAGAGCAAATTGATGCTGTCTGCGGAAGATGCAACTTATTGTCGCCAGCTCTTCGGAATTGTTGAATGGTGCCGGTCGCTGCACCAAACGATTTGCTTATCCCCGAAGCGATCGCCTTTCCACCTTGGCCAGCAATTGCAGTTAGGCTCGCAGTAATGGCACCTGTTCGATTGGGAAGAGGACCAAAGCCGCCACTTGCACCTCGTGGCCGTGCTAAGAATGGCTGAGTGAGGTTCCAAGCTGCATTAGCCACGTTACTTGCCATTGCAGCTGCCGAAGGAGAAGCCTCTCTAATATTGGAGGGGTACACCGACGACGACGTTTTCGCCCGATGGCGAAGAGGTGGCCAAATAAAGGCGTTGTGTGGCACGTCGAGGAAATGTATCGTGTTCCGCTCTGTGACCATGGCAATCGTTTCACCAAGTGGCATGGTCCATATCACATCGACAATTCTCGCAACAGTAAGGCGAGTAAACGATGCAATCTGCCGAACATGTATGCCTTGCGGAGCCCCAGGAGCCTGCGGTTGTAAAGCCGAAGACTTCGTATGCTGTATCCGCATCAGGTCCCAGATAAATTGGACATCCCCCTTGTTGCTTGCAGTAAACAAAGCCAGACCTGTGGGAGAGAATGACATATAACTGCAGCCAAGAGGCACTTTGAACGTGGCCAAGGTGGCAGACATCGTATTTCGAAGCGTTGCAAGCTTGTCGAGGTCTACTATTGTTATAAGAACCGGGTCGGATTGTGATGCGTCGTACTGGAAGGCGGCTCCATGCGTGGGTGGAAAATCAGGGAGAGGCTCCTTCTGGTTTGAAGCTTGCCAGTTCCCGTTTACATTATTGGTAGGCTTATTCCAATAATTTGCCCATACTCTTGATCCTTGGTCTCCAACCCACTTCGCGCCTTTTATGGCCTCTTGAGCTGCCTGGCGTCGTAAACGGCCCCAGAACTCTTCTCCCTGGGGCGTGTCGACAGCACAGTTAACCGTGGGCAATCGCGGCGGCGCGAAAGTGTCGAGACCAGGTATTCGGGTTGTCGACTTTGAGACGTCGACACGCGCTCTTAGCGACACTTGGTTCATCGAAGTAGAAGGGCTATAAGCTAGCCATCGGCCTCGTAGTGAAAGCAACGTCGATTTTGGGCCCAACTTGTTCAGCCTCGCTTCATTGAACTGGCTATCACCATCTCCGAAGTCGGAATGGGCTGACGGCTCATAAGGAGCTGGCTGCTGAATTGTAGTCCAGAACTTGCCCAGACATCGAAAGCTCATTGACGAATCGTTGTCGATCTTTATTTGACGGAAAATCCATAGCTCGCCAGTGACTCCTGATGAAACCACAATATTTCCTGCATCTGCAGTCACCGTCAAAGCACCTGCTGGTGCCGGAGGAACGAAATGCGGGCTTGTGATCGGTATTGGGAGAGTCGTCTCTGGAAGAGAGAGAAGTGTTCCCACGTATCTCTTCGTGCTTAACGACCAAACTTCCACTGTTGTTTGATAGTGTTTAGTCGAGCCCCCTTGCATATGGTGACCTCTTGATGAATTGCCGATACTGCCAGACGTCTGTTCTGCCACGGCTTCTGTGGCCCCCAAATTTGGTAAAGCCTGTTCGCCATCATTTTCATAGAATGCAGGTCCATGTACTACAGCAGCGATTAAAGGGAAGCCGCCTGAGAGTTCGCCTTTCACTGTCCATGGCAAAATCTTCGCGCTATAGACACCACCTCGTAGACCGTCGAGAGTCGATATCTCGGTGTGGCCCGACTTCGAAATTGCATGAACGCTCAGGCCCCCTTCAAACCCAGATATAACCACACTCTCAGTGTGTTTCGAGCCAGTCCTGGATGTATTTATGCTGTCCAAGCCAAAGAAGTAGCCTTGTGAGCCTGGTTTCAAGCCCATGCGGCGAGTGGGTAGCCCTAGATTGATATCGGGCGCACCATAGAAATGCGGCTGCGCCTGGTGGGGAAGGGGAGGATGGGAGGCGAAGCGCTGTGCGTGTTGAGAATAAGCAGAATTTCTGCGATGCGTGCTGGAAGCTCGTGACATTGTGTCCTCAAATGGATTATGTCCATCGATTTGTACGCTTAGTGGCCTTCGGCGATAACTAGGTGGGGACGCGGATGGGACATGTCCATTTACGTCTTTCCGCTCTCGTTGATTCCACCCAGCAAGTGTATTTTTGTCATCATAAGATGATGGAACTGTCGGCGGAGTGTCGCTGGGGTTGATGAGATTACCTGGAGAGCTCGAGAACGACGGGATATTTCTGGCCCATTCTGTGGTACTCTGTCCCATAGACTGGGCAAAACCAGGAGGGGATGGTAGAGCGTCCAGCAACGGTGATGTTATCCCTGGCCCATTTATATTTGTCGCAGTAGTAACCGGTTTAACGTCAGATACCGGTGTAAAAGGCGGCGGCGAAGGAGTTGCTGGCTTATTGTCGTCTCTGTTCTCTGATCAGTATGGCTTTGTTTCACAGGTGGCTGCCTTCAACAGCGGTCTGGCATATGACTTTACTTACAGTACTTTAGAAGCGATATTTATTGCCGTAGCGCCTCCACCACTGTTATCCTTCGCCGCCGCATTTCTCCTTTCCTTCTTGGACGGAATGGTGGCTGAGGGAGATGACAACGGGGGTGACTGTTTCCGAGCCAGCGATGCGATAACAGATGCAGCTCTGTTGTCTTTCTCAGTCGAACGGGTCATTCAAAGACTTGTTAGAAGCTGTATATAATCAAGACCTGGCCACAGCCGCGCCGGAAAGAGTTGAAACGCGATGAAGTCGGGCGTACGATGCGGAAACAAGCTGTCCAAGCTGATGCGGCGGCTGGGTCTGCCAAGGTGCCACTTGATCCCGGCTTACCAGCGTCGTCGATTTTGGGGGGCTGGTGATGTTCAAATGACTGTGATGTTTCCTAAGCAGTTGTATTTCTCTTGGATGCGACCGGCGACTTTATATTCTTCTAGATGTAGTTGGTAAGTGTTGTGGTTTGAGGAGTAGAAGCCCTTTGTGACTTGCCTGACTGTTGGTGATAAGCCGCGACCACAAGAGGGGCGGGGCAGTTGGCGACAGCGGCGCCCGCCTGGTTGGACCCCTCCCCGTACAGTCGTTCGGCAGGCCATCAGTCGCCAATTAGCGGCATTTATTCATTCCGGACACCGTCAGGCACAACTGCTCATGTGAGTAACTCGGTGGCGGCCACATTTCATTTCACAAGTACTGTAAGTACCATACTACGCGCGTTTGTATATGTTTACATACGTGCTCTATTCCGATCCTAGAATACGAGGAAGAGAGCCAAGATGAGCTGGAAATCAAACATATTCATTAGATATTGTAATTTTATCCCTGAACCAGCGTTGTCCATCACAAGCAACCTGGTGCGCCTTTGAGAGCATGATTTGCGCAACTCTTTCTCCGTTGCGCCTCAACCACCGTCGGTGTTTGAGGGATCCTGCGCTCTTCCTTGTCTCCTCTGCTGCTTTCCATCTCCAGAGCAAGATATTTTGTAACAGTGCAGTTGTAGTAGTACAATACTATCGATAGGTAACCTCAGGCGCGACGATTTATGCCTTCTTCTTCGATGGCAGCTTCGCCTTCGCTGCCTTCTTTCTGTTGCTTCGGATCATTACAACGCTCAGGAATGACCCTACAAGGGCTGATCCGAGTAATATGATGATGACAGGTATGCGAATCGCCCATACTCGTGGTGGGAATAGGTGTTGGATTGGTTGATCGGGGTCGACGAATGGCTGTCGGGGGTTAGCTGTTGTGCCTCAAGCTCTGATCTTGCTATCAACCTACCATAAGAAGTGTCCAGATAGTATAGTAGAGGAACACGGCAGAAGCTACCAAGAGCATTGCGAGACCGACAAGTTTGTCAAGCTAAGGCAGTAGACGTTAGTATATACTTCGATGGGAGCCGTGGTGTACCAACCATTGTCGCAATAGAATGAGATATTAGTGCCAACAGAATGAAGTCAAACTGAAGCAGTTCAATGTCTTATGGCAAAGGATGATGTTGCGACTTATGGTTGAATTGCTTGTGGCTGCTTCAGTGCAGTTCAATACTGTCCAGATCCCTCGGTTTTCGAAGCTCCCTACTCGATTTACATGGGTTCTGGTCGTGACGCGCTACACTGCCTGTCATTAAGCTTGTCTCTATTGGGGTCTAGCCCAAAAGGTAAGGCTGCCGCTGGATCTTGCATCGCTCGAAATAATAATTCGAACACTGCATAGAACACAACTTCAAATGAACGCCAACAATTAAACTGGAGTGCCTGTAGTAGTGTCTCCATCGACGAGGGCCTTGTTCGAACACGTACAACGAATTATAGCTCCCGACAAAGCGATACTTCGCAGGAGGCCGTCGCGCCGCGCGACAGTCCTTCCATTTGCCTCCTCACCTTATCGCCGATCGACCATCGATTTAGGTGCGCCTTGAAAAGCCTTCAAGAGCAGCTTCGAGGCCAAGTTCATGATGGAGGACTCGGCGCCTACCTCGCCCAAACGGCACTTGGATGAAAGATCTCCAAACAGGATACCTACGTCGCCGCGTCGCAGCGATCATCACAACAGATCACACGACAAACCATTGGCTTCTCGAGGCCGCCCAGCTACAACCATGAGGACCGAAGAGGAAAAGCAAGTAGCTGCAAAGGCAGAATATGAGAAGCTGTTGAATGTGAGGTCTGGAGGCACCTACATCCCTCCCGCGCGTTTAAGAGCTTTGCAGTCGCAAATCACCGACAAGTCGAGCAAGGAATACCAGCGCATGGCCTGGGAAGCGCTTAAGAAATCCATCAATGGTCTCATCAACAAGGTCAACGTCTCGAATATCAAGTTCATTGTACCTGAGCTCTTCGGCGAGAATCTCGTGAGAGGGCGTGGTTTGTTCTGCCGGAGCATTATGAAGGCGCAGGCTGCCAGTTTGCCATTCACTCCTATATACGCAGCTATGGCAGCTATTGTCAATACGAAGCTGCCACAAGTAGGCGAGCTACTCCTTACAAGACTTATTATACAATTCAGGAAAGCCTTCAAACGAAACGATAAGGCTGTCTGCCTCTCTTCTTCCACCTTCATCGCACATCTTTGCAACCAACAGGTGGCTCACGAAATGATCGCCGCCCAGATACTTCTCTTATTACTACACAAACCTACGGACGACAGCGTTGAAATTGCCGTTGGCCTAACTCGCGAAGTCGGGCAGCATCTGGAAGAGATGAGCGGCCCTATTGCTTTGGCTGTTTTCGACCAGTTCCGAAGCATTCTCCATGAGGCAGATATCGACAAGCGAGTCCAATATATGATTGAGGTGTTGTTTCAAGTCCGGAAAGACAAATATAAGGACAATCAGGCTATAAAAGAGGAACTGGATTTAGTGGAGGAGGAAGATCAAATTACACACCGTACGAGCTTGGATGATGAGCTCGATGTCCAGGATGGCTTGAACATCTTCAAGTTTGACCCAGAGTGGGAAGAGCACGAGGAGGCATACCAGCGTCTCAAGGCAGAAATCCTTGGAGAGGGCAGTGATGAGGAGGATGAGGATGAGGACGAGAGTGACAAGAGCGAGGATGACGAAGAAAAGCAAGAGGAGAAGGCCTTGGAGATCAAAGATGCGAGCAATGCCGATCTCGTGAATCTAAGGAGGACGATATACCTGACGATCATGTCCAGTATCGACCCCGAGGAGTGCTGCCACAAACTTATGAAAGTCTCGTTGCCTCCTGGGCAGGAGCCAGAGCTTCCATCTATGATCGTTGAGTGTTGTTCGCAGGAACGCACGTATCAAAAGTTCTACGGGCTGATTGGCGAGCGATTTGCTAAGATCAATCGTCTCTGGACTGATCTCTTCGAGCAGTCGTTTGCTAAGTATTACGATACAATTCATCGCTACGAGACCAACCGATTGAGGAATATTGCCCGTTTCTTCGGCCACCTTCTCAGCTCAGACGCGCTTGGCTGGCACGTCCTGACTGTCATTCACTTGAACGAGGAGGAGACCACGTCGAGCAGCCGTATCTTCATCAAGATCCTATTCCAAGATCTCGCTGAGGCAATGGGCATGAAGAAACTACAGGCGCGCCTGAAGGACGACGCCTACCAAGCGAACTTTACAGGCTTATTCCCCCGCGACAACCCGCGCAACACGAGGTTCTCCATCAACTACTTCACCAGCATCGGCATGGGAGCAGTTACGGAGGACATGCGCGAGTACCTGCAGAACATGCCCAAGCCGGCGCTTCCTGCACTCCCCGCCGCTGCGGCGGAATCGGAATCGGGCAGCTCCGTATCGAGCTACTCATCTTACACGGGCTCCTCGTATTCGCGCTCTAGATCACGGTCCCGATCGCCCTCTCGGTCTCGGCCACTCGTACGCGCGAGCTCGCGCTCACGTTCGCGATCCTACTCAAGCTCCAGATCCCGTTCCCGCTCCCGGGCTCGCTCGTACTCGCGCCCACAATCGCGTTCCCGGTCGCGACGCCGCTCCTACTCACGGACGCGCTCCCGCTCAGCCCCTCGCTCTCCAGTTCGAGGAGCTGCGCGCCCAGTTTCGCGCGGTCGTTCGCGCAGTGCTAGTCCTCGCAGGCGGTCCCGGGGCGCAAAGAGGGGGAGGAGCATTAGCCGCTCGCGCTCTGACTCTAGGTCGTTGTCGCCCTCAGCAGAGCGCTCGCTGAGCCCAGCGCGCAGACGAGGACCGAGGTCCGCGTCGCCTCCGCCAAAGAGACGGCGCGAGTACAGGGATTCGAGGTCGCCTTCACCACCGCCGTCGAAGAGGGGTCGGAGGTATAGCTAGAAGAAGATTTTATGTGTTATAGTACAAGGTGCAGAGCAGAGAGAGTTTGTTTCGAGTAGACCGGAGACCGGCAGGCACAGGGAAGGAAGGCACATGAAAGACAGGCTGTCTGGCTTAATCAATTCTATTATACCCCAACCCAACTATTATTGCTATTGCAGGCCAAGCAACGGCACACCACATCGTGAACAATTTCGCTCCCATGAGACCGCAATTTAGCCGCTCACCTCTCTCTCACTCTACGTACCTGGAAATTCATTGGGTCTAACTTGGGTTCGGATCGTCTTGTCAGACGCCCAAACATCTTACACGAAGTACAGAGTAAGCGCGAACCATGTCACTGTCCGCATGTCCCCCAAGAGCTCGCAATGCTGACCTCTTGTTTCCCACGGATGAAGTGCTACCTACCGTCCAACGCCATAGTATGCATGTATGTACACATGTATCCACACCAAGCTCGCAACTGCGATTAATCATCAGCCCCCGACGCAGCCCTACTGTACTCTACGCCGGTTAGTGCGGTGTACGAGCGGGCCTTCAGACTGGATATGGAAGATGGAATCGCACCCCCAGGGAAGAGAAGGGAATACGCGGCCACTTAGGAGGAGTAAGGCCGTACTTCGGGATTGATGGACGGCTATGGGCAAAGCTGGTGGTTGTATGGTGGTTGTATGGGATGGGATGGGCATACTGGTGTACTTCGAGAGATCATGGGTATGGACATAACGGACACATGGGATCATCGGATATTGTTCCCCCAGAATCCACAACGTGGGTTGTCAGAATTAGCGCCACAATTTGTCATCCTCATTAACCAGGAGTGGCTTGAGACGGCATTTACATAAACTTACCAAGCGTTGCGCTCACGCCATGGTTGCTGTCAACACCCCCCCGACATGCTTCATTGAAGCCGCCGCTTAGTCACGTCGGTCTCATTTACTCCGCGGAAGAAACGTGGAAGTCACGGGAGTCAGCACATACAGAGTCTGTTGACATGGCTTGAAATGCTCCCGGTGCGATCCGTCGGAGCTGTCGGGGGCGTGCGTATAGACGGCTACTTGTTTCTTCTTCCATGCACACCCCCCGGTGACCCGAATACACTTCGGTTGCTCTACGCGTTCCATGCATACAGTAGAGTACATCAGAGCCTTGGCGTTTATAGGAATCGAACCACCAAAGGGTCCTCCGTCCGTCAGGAGTTTCGGAGTTGAGCTGTATCCCCGAAAATCTCACTCTCCACTGTAGAGCGTGCGTGTACTGTGGGTGAGAGAGCTCCTCGTTATTAGCAAACGCCTTCTGTGTAAGTGGCGCACCTCCTCAAATCATCAAATCATACTCTGAAAGTAGAGAGAAGAGTGTCTTTCTACATACAGCCTCGTTCTTCCTCATCCTCGCTCCTCCTCCCCTGCCCTTTAATGCTTAATTCATATTTGTTTCGATCGCCCGCCCGCCTCTTGCTGTATCTCATTACCTCAGCGGTTACTACGCCTGCTGCATTGCATTCCCACTAACCACAGGCCCCGTTCTTCATTCATCGCGATCCCTTTGCATCTACTCTTCTATACTCTACCCTACTCTATTCTACCCCAAGCAGCTCCCGATGATGGAGGTGTGATAGACACCTCCAACAACCCCAATGAGGTGGCCATCGGTCATTGAATCATCTAGCGTCAAACCCTACCCCGAATGGGATATACCTCGGACAAGTATGAACACCGAAAACCCCAATGTCGCCGATGGCATGTTGCTAACGTGTCACCGCCAGTTCGCCCCAAGAGCTCTCTGGGCTCTCTCTCAAACCAATGCTCCGCGGCAGGGCTGAGCTTACTCGACGACCTACTACAGACCACAAGCTCGGCTCCATCTGGGTAGCTTGAGGGGGGGAAGGCTTGGTCATGGACGCGCCTGGATGGGACTCACTGAGATCAACTCCGAACATACCTGCCAAACGGCCATGGGAGGCGGGAGACGCCTCTCCTGGCTCCCTCAGTGCCGGACCCAGATCTGGGGAAAGCCAACAGCCTTCGCACTTCCACCATCTTAGTGGACCGACACATACCGCGCGGAGGGCATCTGATACAGCTGGCCAACAAATTGGATGGGAGACAAGCGCACAGACTCAGGGTTGGTCTACGAAGCCAGACCCAGCCCGGTATGGAACTGGTTTGGATGAGGGCTATGGGGCTGAGCGACGGCAGCCTGTCGATTCTCGCGATGCGCAGCTAGGCAGACCCGATCATAATGCACCTGCATTTCCGCCGCAGCCTCCATGGACAAAATATCGTCGCGAGAGTAGTGGCTCGAGCTTTCAAACAAATTTTGATCCACCGTCTTCAAATGGTAAGTTGCAATGTTACGGCGTTGAGTTGCGAATGCTGATCGGTTGGAATAGAAATGATGTATCAGGGAAGTCAGGATACAAGGAGGTCGTCATATACGCTTGCCGCGGATGAGTTGGGGACCGCAGATCCCCGTCGTGGGTCGTCGTCGGCAAAGGTCTCCCTTTTTGAACAAAACTGCGAGAGATGCAACTTCAGACCTCGAATAAAGGAATTTATTTCTATGATACAAAAATTTGAAACGTCACTTGGACCGTTCGGACCATACCAGGAAATCCATGAACATGTGAGTAGCTTCCACCCTTGTAGGAGCTGGCATGGTGGGATTGGCGTTTGTAGAAGTTTCTAACATTTCTTAGTGTCTCAGACAAGGGATGGCACACGATGTGGTTCCGAATTTCCCTGAAATACATCGGATCCTTGGTCTACTAAATGAGGTAAACGACCTTGCCAAAAATGTAGTTCAGCTGGGACCGGTCTATTTGGTAAAAGTCAAGGAAGGGCATCAGCACAAACCGTTAGAAACGATCAAAGTCGAACACAACCCCCCGACATTAGAACGATATTTCTCGTCGGAATCTGACGACGCCTCGAAAAGACGCCGGCTAGGATCTATGGACCAGCGAGGGATGGAACGTCAGTCTACGCACCAGGGTCGCCCTGGGGATGCACGCCGACATTCGTCGGCAAGTCCATCCACCAGCGATAGGTTACCGCCGATATACTTCAGTGCAACGTCCCACATGGCGCCCGAGTCCTCGGGCTTCAAGCTCCCCTCAATGAATCCGCCGCCGGCTCCTGGCAGACACATCACGTCGCCACCACAGCGATCACATAACTCACCGCCCTCATATAATATGTCATCACCAGACTCGTCCACTTTTCCACCATCCTCGTCGGCAAATAAGCCCCACCAGCCACTATCCCCCGCGCTTTCATCATCATTCAGCTCAGGGGCTATAAGCGGCGCAGTTCCGCCGGCTGTGGCCACTCATACTGCGACTCTTCAGCACGAAGTTTCCGTCAAAGCCTACGCCCTCCAAACACTCCAGCAAGAGCACGACAAGTTACTCGCCGCCTTCTTACGCTCGCAAACCCGTTCCCGCGCGCTGGAAGAGAAGCAGGTCGTAGCCGATAACGAAGTCAACGTCTTGTCCGAAGACAGGAATAGACTGATGGACCGTATTGCGGAGCTCGAAAGGGAGGTCTCGGAAGTAAGTGAGGCGAGAGACGAATACCGCAACGCGGGCGTTAAGGAGGGGAAGCAGTACGTTGAGATTGTGAGAATGGCGAGTCGTCTGGAGCTCATGGCTGCTGAGGAACGGAAAATGATGGCGGCGGATCTGGCAGAGAAAGAGAGGCAATTAATGCATAGAGCGGAGCTGGGTACGGGAGCTGGCGGGTCCGTGACACAGCAGCATGCTTCAAGGCACTCAGATGAGATTGTCTTGCAGCTCAATGCCAAATGCGCAAAGTATGAAGCGGCGCTGAAGGATATTAGGCGGAAGAGGCGGCGGATTGATGATATTGTCGCTGAGCTGGGGTCGGCTGGTTCTGATATCTCCCAGTCTTTGAGCGGCGTCCTTGGTGACGAACAGGGGGAAAGTACATAGTAGGTGTGGTGGCACAAAACGTTAAATCAACGATGGCGGGGCATGCAGTACGCCTGGATCGTGAGAGGGTTGGACAGGGTGAAGTGATGAGATTTGATACCATACCTCCATCTATCGCACAGATTATCTGTCTATGTTGATAGCTTAGCTACAAGGCAAGGGTTGCTTAACCCCAAAATAAATGTAAATAATCGTTACACAAAGGTTCAGATACGCTTCGAATACCTTACCAGCGCGCCACACAAATTTTAAACGGTCCTTAGACGGTCCTAAAGCTGTATAAATCGTTTAGACTGCCTGTAAATCGCTTAGACTGTCTAAACTATAGATAGAGCAAGGCGGGGTCGTATAATAGACTTAGATATATTACAAGTTTAGTCTAAGTGGTGGTGTTTAGGCTGCTGAATCTAGCAGCTTCCGGTGCTCCTTTATGCCACCTGAACACCATCTCCTAGATCATAGGGACCACCAACTGGGCTGTCAAATACGGTGGCCCTCCCGATTTCCAACAAAGCATCCATCGCCTCAAAATGCATTTCCAATTCCTCGCCCCAGTCCTCCTTTTGGCCTCTGCTGCCTTCGCTGCCCCAGCGACTCCCGACGTCGCTTCCATCGCGCCCGCCTCCAACGCTCCGCTCGACGCTCCACTCGACACCCCCGTCCTCGACAAGCGCGCCAAAGGCTGGATAACGTTGTACCAGGGCGAGAACTTCAACGGGGATTTCGGGCACTTTCCGTCAGACAACGCATGCCACGACGTCAAGCAGAAGAAGACGCATTCCAGCTACGAAATCTTCAACGCGCAGTGCCGCGTCTACGAGAACAGCAACTGCAAGGGCGCCAAGGCGACTCTTAGATCCGGCCCCGGGGAATCAGTTGCTTGGAGGTTCACTTGGGTCACGTCGGATATCATTACGCCACCGAACTGGTGGAATAACAGGCTCAGCTCGGTGATCTGCTGGGACTATTAAAGTAGAGGCTGGTGAGACATGGTTTTCCTGCACTAACGTATTCACTTGCGAGACGAGACGTGCTAACCATCTGCTAGTTATCCTAGACGAGGTTCGCAATCGTATGTCAACTGAAACCTAAGAAGTTGCCGTCATCTATGGTCAGCAACTTAAATACGAACTGAAGGGTAAGGGGAAGAAGGGATGGTAGTTATATTTTCGTCGTTTAACATTCTCTTAGCAAGGGCCTTTTTAGCTTTAAGTTGATGTATAAAAAACCACCATCTGTACCAAATTTCATGTAGTATTTGAACTACCTTCCTTACCCTTTGAAGTTTATTCATCCTAATATGTCGCCTGAATACCGCATCAGTTAAGGGTAGTATACAGCACCGTATTCCGGGGCAGCACCTCACCTATCTCCTCTTCTGGGATGCTGTGCTGCTGTGCGATTTTAATGAAGCAGCACTGCTCGGCGTGTGTATTCCCTGGTAGCTCACCTGTGTAGCCTGTTGATAATATTGTGTTCGAATCGGCGTCGACGAGGACTGCTCCGACGCGAAAGTTTGCCGGTTTAGGGGGTGAGAGGTGGGCTTGTTGGAGCGCGTGGGACATGTAGCCTGGGTGGTCCGCTGCTGAGATGGCGGGGTGATGCGGGGCGGACGCCATTGAGAGGCCGACGAGGGTGGTTCGGCTTCGAAAAAATGGCGACGATGCAATTTACGGTATAGGTATCTGATTAGCAATTATAATTCTTAATGCTACGGTAGGGCGCGTTGTTGCGTGAGTCCAAAAGTAAGCATGTTTCCAGTGGCGCGGAGTGCCAATGCTGCCAATAAATGTTATTTGCTCCGGTAATTCGCCGACGATGGCGCCCTAATAAATTACTCATCCTCACAACCCGCCAACCTCTTCTACTTCCTACTACCCATACCCTTCCTCTTACACTCCTACAAGGCCCATCATGGCTACTCACGCGCTGCCCAAGTACCTGACCGGCGATACGGCGGCGATTAATGAGTTTATAGATAAGTTTGACGTGGGTCTCTGGCGCATGGCGGGGTATGAGGGGTAATTTATGCTGATATGGCAACAGGTGTTCCTGTTCGATTGCGACGGTATTTGAGCCAGTGCCAATACTAGACTTTACAGTTATTGACGGATTTCAGGGGTTTTATGGTCGGGAGACCATGTCTTTGAGGGGGTCGTGGATACTTTGGAGTTGTTGAGGTCGCGGGGTATGTGGCATTCCATCCACCACAGCTTCAAGCATACTACTATCAGGGCTGACAGAAACACCAGGCAAGCAGACAATCTTCGTCACGAACAACTCTACAAAGTCTCGCAGTGACTACCTCAAAAAGCTCACCGCAATGGGCATCCCCAGCAAAGTCGACGAGATCTTCGCCTCCGCCTACTCTTCCGCCATCTACATCTCCAAGATTATGAACCTCCCAGCACCAAAGAACAAAGTCTTCGTCCTCGGCGAAGCCGGTATCGAAACCGAACTCCGCGGCTGTGGCGTCCCCTTCATCGGCGGCACCGACCCCGCCTACCGCCGCGACATCACCCCCGCAGACTACACCGCCATGGCAGACGGCTCCCTCCTTGACGACGACGTCGGCATCGTCCTCGCCGGCCTCGACTTCCACATCAACTACCTCAAACTAGCCGTCGCATACCAGTACCTCAGGCGCGGCGCCAAATTCCTGGCCACAAACACCGACAGCACGCTGCCCAGCAACCACACCTTCTTCCCCGGCGCGGGCTCCATCAGCATTCCCCTCGTCAACATGACGGGGCAGCAGCCGATTGCGCTGGGTAAGCCGAGTCAGGCCATGATGGATAGTATAGAAGGCAAGTTCCAGTTCGACCGCTCAAAGGCCTGCATGGTTGGCGATCGACTCAACACCGACATCAAGTTCGGGATCGAGGGGCGGCTGGGTGGGACACTGGCGGTGCTGACGGGCGTGAGTAAGAAGGAGGAGTGGGAGGTTGAGGGCGCGGAGACGGTGCCCGCGTACTATGTGGATAAACTCAGTGATATCAAGGTATAGAGCGGGTTCTCGGGGGTCCCGAGCGAAAATTTCTATATAGAATATTATCTAAGCCTCTTTAGAGTATATAGACTGGGTTAACTGGGTTAATTAGAGCGTTACACTAGAGAAACTCTACGCGACCCGTCGTTAGTGAACCGGGTGAACCTGACTGTGGCTTCAACGTCTGAGATTTAATACTATTTGTGGCTGGTGGCGACTCACTAAGAGGGGCATTTGACGTCATGGAACGGGTTCCCTTTTCGCAAGATATTTGAGGACGCCACAGTTATAAGGTGGTGGCCCATATGCACTTTCCTCACTTTTTTCTTCTGCATTTACGGCAGGTTTGGAGTTTTACTCCTATCTTCTGTTTAGGGGCTATTGACAGGCGCTTTTAGGCGTCCCAAGCCCGCCCAAGAAAACCCCAAGAGAACCCAAGAACACCCAAGAAAATTCAAGCTCGCTGTCAATCATCCCCCAAGAGCCACCGCCTCGCCTTATCTCTTATCGCTCCAACTCGTCCTCCATCAACCCCCACCAAAACCCCCACCATCCCTCCAATCAACCACGCGTACCCCAATTTGCCGAGAAATTTCTTAGAGGCCGCGGGTGCGCACCACGCGCCCGCCATGTCGAGCATAGATACGGAGTCAGACGAGGAGGCCCAGCGCGCTCACATGGCGACGACGGCACTCCTGGCTCGGCGCATGCGCCTGACGCGCCGCCTGCGCGACAGCCCCTACGACCTCGTGCTTTACATCGAGCGCGGCGCCACGCACTCCGAGCTCGGCTACCCTGATCTCGCGGCGGGGGATGCGTACCGCGCGCTGCTGCTGACGGACGAGGCGAGGGATGAGGGCTTTGAGTATCATGAGGTGGCCGCGGAAGCGCTCCGGGGGTATGAGGAGGAGGGCATCCTTGGGGAGGGTGCGGGGGAAGGGGTTACGGCCCTGTTAGACATTGCGAGTACGAGGTGTTATCGCATTTTGGCTATTAGTCTGTTGCTTTGTGGGTGTTTGAAGAGCGCGCATGAGTTCTGCGAGAGGGGACTGGAGAAGGCGCCAGGCGACGAGGAGTTGACACAGGCGCAGGAGTATATTGTCAATCTGGCGCGGCGGAGGCTGAAGACGGAGACGGTCAACCCGGAGGACTTCCCCAACCAGGGCCTCGTGAGGCGCGAGGTCTATCCGTGGAACGACCACGAGCCCGATCGCTATTCAAAGGAGACACTCGAATTTTTGAACGCTGAGCTGGCCAAGGTGGCGCCGAAATGCGTCGCTTTGGTTACGGAATTGCCTACCTTGAGAGATACCTTGGTTGCTGGCGTAGATGCCGATTGCACTATCCCGACGAACAAGCAACTCGGACTCTTTGCAAAGGAGGATATTGGACCGATGGAGACAGTGCTCCACGAGATTTCAGCCTTGACGGTCAACAACTCCCAGGTATACCCGCTCTGTGATGCGTGTAGCTCTGAACTCCCAGAGGTGGGAGACGAGCAGCAGGGTGTGCAGTGCGAGGAATGCGTTGAGACAGTATATTGCTCTCAGGATTGCCACGACTTTGCGATGGAGACTTACCATCCGGCCGTGTGTGACCGAGAAGTCGATGGGATCGCGAAGAGCAGCCATCAAAGGGAAACCGCCAACATGCTCCACTTGCTCCTCCTCGGGCGCTCGCTCGCTATGTCTGCCACACAGGACATACATCCACTCGAGCTCAAAGAGGTGAAATACATCTGGGGCGACTTCCTACCTACCAGCTCGAACGCTGTTCCTTTCTCTCCTCAGGCGGGCCCACCCCCTGTCTGGACACTACCTTTCTCTTTCCGCGTCAACATCACTGGCCCCCTGGACATGCTGGAGAAGATGGACATCGACGTCTTCGCGGAGCTAGACACATACGATCTGTGGATCTTCAACACGCTGTACGCCAAGTTCCGCGGCACAGCGAGTGCGCGCGTTAATAAGCTCGATGGACGTCCCGAGGTCGCTGCTGTGCACCCCCTGTGGTGCCTCGCGAACCACGACTGCGACCCGAACGTGCAGTGGGAGTGGGGCATGCGGATGAAGCTGTGGGCGCGAGACCAGCGGATCGACGGGCGGAGCCCGGGCGTCGCCAAGGGCGAGGAGATCATGAATCACTACTGCGACATCGAGCTGCCTGTTCAGGAGCGCAGGGAGTGGGCGAAGGGCAGCCTGGGGGGATACTGCATGTGTGAGCGCTGTAGGAAAGAGGCGAGGAAGGAAGAGGAGGCGGCGAATGGAGTGGATATGGCGGCGGTGGTGAACATGGTCAATGGGATGAGCATGGTGCATGAGATAAGCATGGCGCATGAGATGGCAGCGAATGAACAACCTAATGGGGTTCCCGAGGTCAACGGCATTAAACAGACGACTTAGAAAGGGGGGATATGGATAT
>JPKE01002613.1:0-48830 GCA_000750995.1 Pseudogymnoascus sp. VKM F-4520 (FW-2644) | reverse complement strand
GGGGGCGGGAGCATGCACATACGGGCGGAATGTATATAACACGTGGGATTCCGCATTGGACTTAATGGCGTTTACTTGTTTGGAAGCTGAAGCTGATGGCTCCTGTTGTGCTCAGCAGCATGTACAGAGTACTCTTAGTATATCTCTAGTATATCCATTACTCAGTAAAATCTCGCTACTGATCACGTGCAATGAGGGGTGAATTGTGTCACGTGGGATGACGAGGCGGGCGGGTGGCTTGGAAATTAAGGGCTCTTAAGGGCTCAATGGCTTGGGCTTGGCATTTCGTTATCTCGTATCTTCGTGTAGTCGTCATTATGATTGGGACCTTTTTATTTATTTATTTTGTACTTTTTCGCCATTTCTCGACGTAGTCCCCTCTATTTTGCTGATGAGGGTATATATTATCTCTGAATATCCATTATATTTCCATCTAGTATACATATATATATGCTTTGTAATATTTATCTAAATACTACAATCCCAAACATCAAAAAGACAACGCAGAAGAGGGGTAGATACCTATCTCATCTCCTTGTGCCTAGCTTAGTTTACGTCTACTACTGTAAGTGCAAGTACGTGTGTTTGTGCTGTAACACTCTAAAGTTACCCCACGCTAGGGCGAAAGGACCCCGCGACGACTCAATTATTCATTATTTACAGACTACTACCTACCACCTCAACTACCCTGATTCTGCCTGTTTGTGTGAAACGACGCCACTCTGCAAGGAACACTCCTTCTTCTTCTATCCATATACTCTTGTCTCACTCTCTGTAAGCTTGATTCTGCACTGCATCACCGAGCCCATACTCTCCAAACTCGACGTGAGGATCAATATACAGCCAAGCGGGAAAATATCAGGCCAAGAGCTACTACGGAAGCTCTCAAAAGCGGGTTCTCTCGATTGCATAATCTCTCCGTTTGCAGCCTACCCTACCGCCAAAACCCACCGAACTGAAAGCTGTCTTAAACACCCCGGACCCTCCCAGCGGCTCTATCGGATACATTTCCCTCAGGTTCTTCCCTGACCGCTGCCTCGTCCTTCTACTCGAGACACGCAAAACACACCGAAGCCGCAACCCTCACACTCAAACCGCCAAGATGGGCAAACAACCAAACCTCTACTCCTTCCCCACCGTTGACGAGCTTGCCCCCGGCCTCCGCCACTACGTCGTCCAGGCGCAGAACGCTGGCATCAGCAGGCACGGCACCTTCAAGGTCGCCGTCTCAGGCGGCTCTCTCCCCAAGACCCTCGCCGCCGCACTCCTCCCCCCAGCCGCCTCCCCCGACGACACCGTCAACTTCTCGAAATGGGAGATCTTCTTCGCCGACGAGCGCGCCGTGCCCCTCGACCACGCCGACAGCAACTACGCGCTGCTGAAATCTGAACTCCTCGACAAGATCCCCGCCGAGCTCGGCGCACCAACCGTCCACCCTATTGACGTCGCGCACCTCGATGACGTCCAGGAAATGGCGGACCAGTACGAGAAGCTCCTCGTCCGCAACTTCGCCCAGCGCGACTCTGTCAAGCTGCCCATCTTTGACCTCATCCTACTTGGCTGTGGACCAGATGGGCATACGTGCTCGCTGTTCCCGGGCCATGAGCTGCTGCGCGAGTCGGACGCGTGGGTCGCGTCCATTGAGGACAGCCCTAAGCCGCCGCCAAAGCGGATTACGCTCACGCTGCCGGTGGTGAATCATGCGGTTAAGATCGCGTTTGTGGCGACGGGGGGTGGGAAGAAGGAGGTGCTTAAGCAGATCTTTGAGGATGGCACGGGACTGCCGTGTGCGCTTGTTAATGAGGGCGGGGGTGATAGAGTGAGTTGGTTCGTGGATGATGCCGCTGTGGATGGGGTGAGTTACCCAAGGCGGGGTAGCCTGTGATGTCCCCTGGGAATGATGTTTCTTAGTGAGCAAGGTTATTTCGCAGATGCGGTGACCGGATAAGACAGGGCGGCTATGGACGGGGGAGGTGATGGAATCTATCGTTCCCCCCACCACGAGCTCTCAGTAGTGGTTTTTGATTGCTTGTTGGCTTGGAATAGACGGGATAAGAGGCACGGTACAGCCACGAACACTGCGTGGTAATAGGAGGACGGAAGTTAGAAGCTGTGAAGGGAGTTATTTAGCATTGCTATCCATCATGCACATTTTACACTGGTCTTTGAGGAGGACAGAGGTGTCGGCCGAGACAAATGTAGTTTCACCAAATTATTGTTGTTAAACACCATTCGAGACTGTTTGCATATTATAGTATGTTTTGTTGTGAGATAACCATACCATCTTCGTCCAAGCAACACTGGCCCTTTTCAACTCAGATACAAGTTCAGAGATATGATTATGAGGTGTCTTGAAAATCATTGATATGTATATCTATATATATAGCTCGTATATCATACAAATCGTAGCTCGCTCCGCGCCAGGCCGAGGGCATTCCATATATACAGCAAAGCCGCCCCCGTTTGTTCCAACCTGTCCAGCTTTTAAATTCCGTTTCCCGCCTGTCCCCATTCCCTTTCCCCCTCCAAAAAAAACACAAAACGCCAATCTATACCCTCTTCTATATTTTCGTTGCCGCACTTAGTGCCTCCTCTATCATCACCGATCATCTCAAACACTCACCACCGCCCTCCCGACAGTCTCTCCACCCCCGATAGTCTGTTCACCCCCAACCAACCCCTCCAACCCAAACCCCTGCCCCTTAACCTTCTCCAAACACCCCTCACAACACCTCACCGCACACCACGCGCAACACCACCGTCCCTCATGATCCTTAACCCCACACACCCCACACGCAAGCGCATACACATCATTCCTACTCCGATGCATCACGCGATGGCCCTGATAACAGCGCACCTGCGTCTCCGCGAGCGGGGGCGCCTCGTACACTGCCTCGTCATCGGGGTCCGTAGACGCGGTTTGTAGGAAGGGCGAGGACTCCAGGATGGTGGTCATGCGCTTACTGATCTCGCCGGGGACTTGGAGTTTGTATGAGCTTTCTTCGGCGGGGCTGAGGGCCTTGGGACTCAGTGGCTGGCTCTTGGTGGTGGCGATGGGGCTGACGGTTTTGGGACTTTGTGGCTGATTTTTGCTGTTGGCGATGGGGCTGAGAGGCTTGGGGTTTGGTGCGCGCCCACGCGGTGGTTCTCGTGTAGCTGGGGGGGAGGCGCGGGGGCTTGAGACAGCGATGAGGGGGGGTTGTGGTTGTGGTGGTGGTGCGGAGGTTGTGGGTAGAGTCAGGTCGGTGGCAGAGGGACTGGTCTTTGTGCGGAGGAGAGGGTGGATGTGTGCTTGTGCGGGGTCGACTGGGGATGATTTCCCGTCGAGGATGGATGCGTTTGCGACGGTTTGGATGCTTGATGTCGATGCAGCGGTAGGTGGTAGTATTGGGCGTTGGGGGAAGGAAAATTGTCTGCCGCGACTGGATGGGCGACTGTCGTGGCCGGAACCGGGGCGTGAAGATGGGTCGTCGGGGGAGATTTGAGGGGAGTAGGGTGAGTGGATGCGCGGCGTGAGGGGTGCGGGTGCTGGATCCTGTTTCTGGTAGTCGGGAGTAGGGAGCCGTGTGATTGTTGGCTGGGTGCGTGTTGGAGTAGACGGTGCAGCTTCATCCGTGTTTCCGGAGTTGCGAAGCTTGTTCTTCAGCTTCGACAGGTTCCAGCTTGATCCTTCCGGTGACGGGAGGTCTGGGGATGAGTTATCTTCTCCATCGGATGAGAGAAGCTTGAGCTTGATCTTTGAGAATGCCGAGCCGCTCCCTTTGGTCTCAGAAGGAGGAGACACGGTCTCATCCTCTGTGGCGCGGAATTTATTCATCAACCCAGTTGGTTTGGGGCTAACAGTATCAAGAGATCCTTGTGGGGTATGGCCTGGTGTCTGGATATCCCTATGTTGGTTAAGTTGCTCCGTAGAGCGAAACTTGTTCCTAAAGTTGGAGAGTCGCCCGCCCATTGTTTCTGGCTGTGGTGGGGCTGGTCGGAGAGGGACCGGCTTCCTGACGCTCTGCTTTGTTGTAAAAGGCTGTGTTTGTTCTTGGTTGTCCTGACTTTGCGTAGCCGGCAGGTTGTATGGAGCTGGTCCTGTCGCAAGTTGTGAATATTGTGTCGTGGGATGGCTGTATTGTCGTGCGCCCTGTTCAGGCTGTCCATTTGATTGCAGGCTCTTCTCAGTGATAAATTGTGTTGGTCGCGAAGGGAGCCCTACTGCGGGCCGTTGAGGTGCTTTCCTTGGAATAGCTGGGAGAGGGATTTGAGGAGCATCAGATACAGCTGCTGTATTCCGCAAAGGCTGGCTCGCA
Organism: Pseudogymnoascus sp. VKM F-4520 (FW-2644); assembly: GCA_000750995.1. Taxonomy (NCBI): domain Eukaryota; kingdom Fungi; phylum Ascomycota; class Leotiomycetes; order Thelebolales; family Thelebolaceae; genus Pseudogymnoascus; species Pseudogymnoascus sp. VKM F-4520 (FW-2644). The sequence goes on along the minus strand of JPKE01002613.1, from coordinate 44,532 downwards.
GTGAAACCATTACTCTTTGCCAATTTCAAATCGGTAATTTTGACGCTTCGGTCACTTCTTTGTGATCTACGACGCCATAGTTCTGGCCGCCCTGACGACGTTGTACTTGAAATGGAATTGGAGTGCATTATCTGTGTCGATTTGAGAATCTCTTCCAACTCAAACTGATCTTCTTGCTTTGATCCCAGGACAGGTGAGTCAGGTTCGGGCTTAGTGTCAGCTTCCTCTCCTTCCCAAATGAGAGAGCTTGCTGATTCTCTTCGTTCCGGGGAGTTTGTCCAGCTACGACGTGTCCTAGCTGTCCCGACCGTATGTGAGGAGTATACCGAAGAACCACTGGCAGATGGTTTCCGTACATGTTCGAGCAGCACCGACTTCCGTGGTGGAGCACGGTCAGGCACCATAGGTAGGAGAGAGGAGGGGCTTGGAGGAGATATCTCATCGTTGCCCGGAGCTTCCGGTGTTTGCGACTGAAACGAAGATGTTTGGTCACGGACGATGTCGGACGGAGTCTGTGGCAGAGCTTTAAAGCTCGACTGGTCTCCGCTCGGAGTTAGAGAATCGACAGTCGCCATCTTTTCAGAGCTGAGAATACAGGGCAGAAGCGGTCCAGCTCAATGTTTCTGCATCTGTAAATGCAACACAGTCAAGTCACAGTTCGAAAAGCCCAGAGGAAGTTTATGGATGGAAGGCCGGTGGAGTTCCAGGGCAGCCAGGGCAGCCCCATCCAGGGCAGACCTAAGATCACAATCATGCTAATTATGATGATCCCTCCCAGGGATCTGCCGTAGCATCAGCCCTGCTGGGGTCTCCTCAAAATATGAAACTCGATATATCGCGTTGCTGACGGGCATTAAAGTAGTGCAGACGCAATAAAAGCAAGGATGAGGGCATCAAGACCCCCATCAGGGCTGTTGTTGACCCCACATACGCGTACTATAGAGCAATCATAGCCGAGTTAGCAATTGATTGTCCGATTTCCGTGGCTGTGGGTGGAAAATGGGAGAATAAGTGGAATTTCGCGTTACAGATTTACCAATCATCCCACCCATGGACGATGGAAATCTCGGCTTAACTCTGTTCGGAGGAAGTGGAGATGTTAGAGAATGTTGGAGACGGGGGAAAATGTTCCAGACTATGCGTCTACCTAGCACGGCCAGGCCGACCACTGCCAACCAGCTTCTGTGGAGTTTTTTAAGAGACGGAAATAGAAACGAAGAAAAATGTCGAGGTACTGTAGATAATGAGAGAAAGGAAGCCATAATATAGCAATATTACCATAGTATAATAAAATAATAATTAACTAACCCATCCGACGTGTGAATATATAGAGTAGCGCCATCTGGCACGTTAGGGTAATGCACCTTTAACTGTTAGGTTAGGCAAATCTTCCTATGTGAGTGTGCTGTGCCCCTCTATTCGTCGTCACCGGAGAGACCACGCGCTCCACTTTCTCGGCTCTCTCACAACAGCAACAAATAAACAAATGCCTGTAAATGAAGCAGAACAATGGCAACTGCAACACTTCCGAGCCGGACGCGTTCCATACGAAAGCCCAATGCCGGGATTGACCTGAAATCGAGACCAAATGGGTTAAACAGCGAACAAGCTCCAGATGCGCCCGGTGGCAGGAGCCGCGGTGGAGACACAATTGACCCGACCAGGACGGGCAGCCAATCCCCAAGCAAGCTGCCCATGAGACCTCCCAGCTCAAGCTCTTCAACGTCACGACTCACGCGAACGGGGAGTCTATCGCAGAGGGCGGCGCCAGCTGGCTCTCAACCCGGATCCAACGATGGCTCTATGCGCCCTCCACGGTCTGTGACGACCAGACCGCCATTGAGCTCCCAATCCGGGGCCAGCGATGGCTCTATGCGCCCTCCACGATCTGTAACGACCAGGCCACCACTGAGCTCCGACAACAATAGACCGCCTGTCAGTAGACCGCCATTGTCTTCCGACAACCATAGAGCCGTGCCCCTCCGCAGCGGCTCCAAGACACCCACCGAGCAATCGTCTTCCACGGGCCTGCAACGACGACCCAGCACCACTTCCCGACATCTCCGCACTACATCTACCGGCAGTGCGCCCTCCATACGACCGCCAGCTACGAAACACACCCGGAATACTTCAGTCTCTCAACTCAGTTCTGCGACAATCCTCAGGCCACCGTCGGAGACCAAGCAAGCTCCTAATCCTGCTCTACATCGCCCCAACTTCTCTACTTTACAGCAGCATTACTCACCAGCCAAATCGATAGCACCGAAGCCGACAACAGCGAGCTTGCTGGCAGCTCCGTCGCCAAGTAAACTTCCCTCCAACGTTGCGATATCAGCCGAGACTGCTCGGCTGCAAGCAGAGCTATTACAATTACATCTTCTTCACCGCGACGCGGCATCGGTACAAGCGCAATGGCGGGATAGTGCAAGAAATAAGCTCGGTCAGAAGTTTGAGACATTAGTGAGGAAGCACGAGGGATTGGTGGCACAAGAGGAGGCACAGCATGGCAAGACCAACGCCCTAGCTTTGAAGGTTTGGGCGGATAGCGGGATGCCGGGATGGGGGTTGGAGGAGAAGATACAGGTTCTGGATGAGGTGGTTACCGGCGTGTGGAGCATGGGTGAATCAGGCGGGAAGTACGCTAGGATTGTGAGGAGGTTCGAGAGATGGATGCATACCGTGGTGGATATCCACCAAGGGCGTGAAAGAGGACATCTCCTGGATGGAGACGAAGTTATGTTTATTGAGGATATTGATGGGAGTTGGAGCGATGACTGCAGGGTCCAAGCTAGGAAGCTTGAGGGGTGGAGGGATAAGCTTGCTGACCTAGGAGAAGTGGAGGTCAAGAGCAGCCTCGCGACCGCCGTCGCGGGGTGTACGGCGCTGGTGAGAGGGATGCTGGAAGAGTTGGATATTATGAGGAGGATCGAGAAGGAGGTTATGATGAGTGAGCAAGTCTGGATCAAGGAGATGATTGACGATGCAGAAGACGATGGGGACGTTCCTGTCCGTTCTGGTGCCGCTTGGCACAGGTGACGAGGGACGTGACACTGTTTAGATACCCCTGTGAGCGAACAAGATGCGAGCGAGCAAGCGACGTATGAGGATTATAAATATATGAAATAATGCATCTAATTTTTATGGAATCGAATTCCGCACATGGAGGGAGGCCCAATTAACCACGTGATATCGCGTCTTATCAGCACGGTTGAATTTCGACGTTGCTGAGCAATCGATGCGGCGTGACCCCATCGAGACTTCCGAGCCGTGTCGGTCAGGATATTATTGTTGAAGGGTACGAGTGCGTTTCGATAGCAGGAAGCTCGATCGCAGGAAACGCAGTGGAGCTTGGCTGGGGATTTAGCATCATATTGCTACCCTGCTGGGAAGTATTCTCCGTCCCAAGACACCCAGTCAGCATTTAAAGCTCCCGGCATTCAGTAGGGAACGCGGAATGGCTCTCGGTAACAGAAACAATACGGGCCATGGAGCTCCCTCGGAAACCTCGCCCCTACTCGCCAACGATTATGGGAAGACGAGTGATGGAAAGTTGACTGTAGTTCCCAATGAGCCCATTGAGGAACCGGTCGGCGATGATGGCAGGATTGGAGACGAGGAGGCCCCTGAGATGGGCCAGGCGCCGAATCCGTTGATGGAGGGCTTGCCAGAGGTTGCTGCAAAAATGCACATCCTGCTTCCCGCTATTGGGATCGGAGTAAGTATCCGAATGCTCCTTTCTGAGTGCTATAAATCTAACAAAGCATACAGGTCTTCCTCGCTGCGCTAGACCAGACCATCATCGTCTCTACGTACGCCAAAATTGGTAGCGAGATGAACGCTCTTAATAGCACTAGCTGGATAGCCACAGCGTACTTACCCCCCCCACGATCTCTTCGGGGCTGTCCCCAACTAACAGTTGCCTAGGTACTTCCTTACCCTCACCACCTTCCAGCCTCTATATGGCAAGTTGAGTGACATCTTTGGCCGCAAGTTGGCTCTCTTGAGCGCGTACACCATTTTTGGCATCGGGTGCCTCTTCTGCGGTCTGTCGCGGAACATGTCAGAGCTAATTGCTGCGCGGGCTTTTGCTGGCATTGGCGGAGGTGGCATGTCGACGGTGGTGAGTGTTCTGCTGAGCGACATCATCCCCCTGAGAGAAAGGGGGAAATGGCAGGGGTATATCAATATTATCTACGCAACTGGCGCGTCTAGTGGTGCACCACTGGGCGGCTTGCTGGCAGATTCGATAGGATGGCGATGGTAAGCCGGATTTTCTCCTGACATCCACTTATTATATTGTGTCTGGGGACTAACGGAACACACAGGGCCTTCCTTCTGCAAGTCCCAATGTGCGCCCTGGCCTTCATCGCAGTCTACTTTAGGCTCGACCTCCCCGCTGCCCCCCGTGCACACTGGGTCACTCGTCTCGGCCACATTGACTTCCTAGGCGCATCGCTGCTCATTCTCGCCACGTGCTCGCTCCTAGTTGGTCTCGATCTTGGCTCAAACACTTCCTGGACCAGCACAATGACAATATCCCTCATCGGCGCCTCTTTGCCCATCTACGTCCTGTTCATGGTGGTCGAGCACTACGCATCGCATCCGTTCGCCCCAAGTAACATTATCTTCAACAGGCTGCTTTCGCCGCCGCTCATATGCAACTTCTTCGCCTTTGCAGGCTATATGGCAATGCTCTTCTACGTCCCCCTGTTCTTCCAGGCCGCCTTTGGCTACACCTCCACGGAAGCAGGCTTCCTCTTGATCCCCGGAATCATCGGCTCTGTCACTGGATCCGTCGGCGGTGGCATCTTCATGCAGAAGACGGGCAAGTACTACTGGCTCACGATTTTGGGGTACAGTATGATGGTCACGGGGATAACTATCATCTTCCTGTGCTCCGGCGTGCTTGTGACGAGCACTTTGGGGACGCTGATCGCATTCTGCCTGACGGGTCTCGGAGGCGGAATCTCGGTGACGACGACGCTCATTGCCTTGGTTGCGTGTGCAGACCCGTCTGACATGGCTATCGTCACAGCATGCAGCTATCTCTTTCGATCTCTCGGGTCGGCGGTGGGAGTCTCTCTCGGTGCAGCGTTGGTCCAGCAGCGACTCAGATATCAGTTGGCAAAGATGTTGGGGGATGGGGAGGAGACGGAGAAGATTGTCCGGGGAGTACGGGAGAGCTTGGAGTATCTTGAGAAGCTGTCGCCAGAGGTTAGAGAGGTGGTGCGTCAGTGTTATAAGAAAGCTGTTTCGGCTTCCTTTGGGCTTGCCGGTATTATCTTGGTGGCGTCGGTGATAAGCTCCATTTTTGTCGTGGAGAGGAAGCTGAGCCGGTGAACTGGAGCAGTTGGAGGACGAAAGAGCAGGTAGATTGTGATATTGAGATATTGTGTGGGTAGTAAGAAGAGGTTTTTAGATTTAGTGGATTTTACAATATCTTCCTGTATATAGACATAATGTCCTGGTAGGACTTAGACACTATAGAACCAACGTTATGTGAACTTGTAACAGACATGTCTCATCATTAATAGAGAGATGGACCCTGAGAATTTACTCTCTGGTACCATACAATCTGGACGTGGGGCACCCCGCGGCGGGTAGCTCCGGGACGGATTATCAATGGGCACCGCAATCGTCATTCCGTCCAGTGATGAATTATTCAGCATCTAAACTTCTAGTTGCTGCTGTACGCACCTCCATAAAATCCCAAAACTATACTTTTATGGCTGTGAGATTTGCTTTTAACAAACGTTCAATTTCGGCCACTCCGATATTAATATAACCATGGCGATAACTACCCCATTCCAGGTACTGTGACTCCGCTTCCGGACCTCCGCCCAGACAATCATAACTGACCTCCAATACTAGACGCTATTCGCCGTCCCCATGACCTGTGAAAGCTGTGTTCAAGACGTATCTGGCTCCCTGCACAAGCTTGAGGGAATATCAAAAGTTGAAGCAAATTTAAAAGACCAATTAATATCCATCGAGGGGACTGGTTCGTCATTCCCCAGCCAGCCGGACATGGTTGTCGTTGGAAGAACAATCTTAAACTGACCGTGCTATAGCTGCACCATCTGCTATTGTTTCAGCGATTCAGGGAACAGGGAGAGATGCCATCCTGCGGGGCACTGGGACTACAGACAGTAAGCCCTATCGCCTCTGACAATTGCGGTCACGTGCGGAGACAGTTTACTGAATAACATAGGTTCTGCTGTGTGTATCCTCGAGACTCACTCGCAACAACTATCCGACAAGGTGAAGGGGCTCATAAGGATGGTGCAGGTCTCGAGTTCGTTGACTCTGTTTGACCTGACGATACGCGGACTGGCGCCCGGCAAATACAATGCAACAATCCGCGAGACCGGCGACATTTCGCAAGGCGTCGTATCGACGGGAGCTATATGGAAAGACTCGGCGAAGGAAGGACCATTGGGGTTTAAGGGCCGTCTAGGAACTGTTAATGTGGATGGGAATGGCTTGGGGAGTGTATTTATTGATAAGCCGATCCAGATCTGGGAAATGATAGGACGAAGCATCGTGGTTTCGAGACAGCACGATGGAGAGGGTAAGTTTGAGAAGAATGACGACAACACCCTCGTGGGTGTGATTGCTCGCAGTCCGGGAGTTTGGGATAACGACAAGACTGTCTGCTCTTGTTCTGGGAAGACGCTGTGGGAGGAGAGGAAGGACGAGGTCGGCAAGGGGATGATTTAGCGATAATTTGCTTCGCAATATATCCCAAATTTGAAAGCAAACCATCATCGAACTTCTTGCTACCGGTCAGTAGTCACCCGGGGCGCCGCAAGGCCTCCCGGGTAACCTACCACCCTTTGTTTATTACACTTTGTTGCTTTGGCAGGCCTGCCCTCGGGCTGGGTCCAGAGATGTAACGCACCACACAGGGGACCTTCCAACATTCTCACTGAGTCATAAGCCACAAATACAAAGTAAATTGAGGATGATTCTTGTTCCTCCCAAAATAGTAAAGAGGAACTGTGCATAACAACAGCGTTTACAGCAACTATAGTTAAAATAGAGGCGTGCAATCACTGAGGGCTATAATTAATGCGCTAGTTACTCGAATGGACCTAAAGAGACAACGTCGGTAAAACCAAATCATGGGCCAAAGCTCCCCTATGCTTCTATCGCTGTGACCTCCTTGTTTCCCTTGGTCTCTTCCACGGTTACGCTCTCCCTGCACCCCTTAACTCCATCCATCGCCGTACTCTCCTTATCCCTCTTGATTTCCTTTAAGAATTTCAACACCTCAAGCGCACAGTCCCCCTTGGCATTGTTCTTGCCGAAAACGTTCCTAAACTCTCCAACTCGGCCTTCAACAAGGTGATTAGACGGGAAATGGGCATACCCGCTCCAAAGCGCTGACCCGGCAGGTTCATTCTTCATGACGTACGCCGGAAGGCCCATGCGCAACTCGAGACAGATTTGTGTGATTTCAGCACCCGGAGAAATCTGTATCAATGGAGCCATGGCAGAAGCAGTGGCGGCCGACCCTGCCATGGGTTGAGGAGCCACCTGGTAGTATTTTGGGAAGGAAACAGAGTCTATGGAGGGCATGTGTCCATTTTCAACAAGCCATTCAATGGCAAGTTTGCAGCAAACTTGCTTTGCAAGTTTCTTGTTGCCGAACCCGTTTGCGGAGCTGAACGGCTCAGGGCGCTCACCGATTGTCACGGAGCAAACGAAACGAGACGGGAATCCCGCAGTAGAGGATTCCGTGAATTCATGTTTTCCTGCGCTGGGGTGGGCTTGGTGGTATTCTACGATAAAGTCAATATTTGTTTCAAGACTAACGAGAAGAAACGTAGAGGCTTTAAGTACCTTGGAGCTTGCCAATCCAGTTCGTGGAGCCCAAATCTGGAGTCGATGTCGTTGTGGAGCCCCCACTCTCACTGCCCGCGTTGTCGTTCACCGCCAGGCTCGAGTTCACTGTAGAATTGGAAGTGGATGGCTGAACTAGTTTAGGAGGAACATTTTGCACATAGGGTTGGCCGATTTCCGGAGCTGGAAAACTGGCATCAAAATCTTCAATGCTTATGAATCTGACACCTGACGGAGGTGGTACCTGGGGTGCTGTGGTCTCCATCGCTAGCTGAGAAGCAACAGTTGTGAATGGTCTCGTTTTAAGCGCTACAATGAGGTGCAATCGGAATTTAATATAACAAAGCAAATGCTATCTTTGGGTGAGCGTGGAGGACTTGATCTGTGAAGAAGGCAGCACGTTGATTTTGCAAGGCTGGGGCTGTTGGTTTTCGTCGAGGTAGAGCAGCCCATTGGAAGAACCGTGAAGCAAGCAAACAAAGGACGGAAACGAGCATTAAGCAGAGCCTTGCAACTCAGAAAACCATGCTTAGCACCTTCCATATTCTTTAAAGGCACTCGATACTACATACAGAATGCTTCAGTCTCAAGCAACAATTAATTTCAGAGGGGCGAACAATTACTCGCGCCGCCCGAAAGTCCGAATGGGGACTCCGCAAAACAACAGCGATTACAGCAACTATAATGAAAGTAATGACATTCAATCACTCGGGGCTGCAATCAATAAGTCATTCACTCACACACAGAGGTAAAGAGATAAGTTCTATCAGCTTAAATCCTCAGCGAAGGCTGTCCCTCTTCAGACTTCTGGGCGGCATATGAGGGCATGTAAAAGTGAGTAACCGTATTGGGTATACCGGAAGTTATCCAAACTCCACAGAATCATATATGTTCTATAAAAACTCATTCAAAGAATCCTCCATCGCTGCCATTGTCATCGTTGTCCACCTCATTAGCTATTGGTTCATGGATTGCGGGCTTCTTTGCCGCCTTTGACGTTATTAAAGCGCCAGTCTTTATCATGGCCTTCCTCCTCTCCCTGCGGTTCAAGGTGTAGTCCTGCGGCTCCGGAACACGCTCTTTCTGTCCCACACGTTCTCCTGGTTCGGCCCTCTTCTTAAAATTCTGAGTCTCCGACGCAAGTCGTGGTTTCGTTGTTGCTGGTTTCTGCCGGTTCGTTTTTGGCTTCTCAACATGCCCCTCTCGCACACCATACCGTAGCTCCTTCAGTGTGCCTTCCTCCATCCGCCTTTCAATTTCTGCCCACATCGGTGGCTTTACGGCATCATTTTGCTGGTCTACACCCTCCTCAGCACCTTTCGGTGGATATAAGCTGATGTATCGTTCATTCAGCGGGTATGAATGGGCGTAATTTAGGTCAACTTCGGCAATATGCATCTGAGATTTGATATCCTCGACGTCTTCCGCAGTCGTCGCTTCTAGCAACCGCTTCTTCAGTTTTTTGAGCGTTCTCGTCGCCTTTTGTCTCTCTGTGACATATGTTAAAGACAATCATGAGACTCTTGAAGGACTTAAACTTACCAAAGAACCGTACCATATGGTATTTTTTTATCATTCGCTGTCTTGTCTTCTCCTCGTCGGCAGCATTTAGTTCCTGCTGGTAAGCGGCGAGTGCTCGCTCATTTTCAAGACGGACATCTGCTGGCAAATCCTCAGATCGTGAAAGAAGACGAGTCACATCACGTATCCGCTTCTTGACAGCATTCACACTGGATGCGTGCACTTGCTTCCTGATCTTTGGTGGTCCCTCACGGCGGGGTTTCTTTGCAGGTTTGGGATCGTCCTGGTGGACCTGCGGCTGTCTTGATTCATGGATGTCATCCAAATCATCGTGTGAGCGTTTGGCGGGCATTTTGCCTCTGGTGAGTAAATGGATTTACTGTAAAGGTGTTCCGGCGCCTTGATTGAATTCTCGTTGATTTGCGATGTAACTTTCTGACAACGGATTAAAGTTTTGCCGGTGGATCGGATTAACCTCCTATCATGACCCACTCTGTGGAGACCTTCGTTTCAATCCAATGTACCGCACTTACAAGTTGTACTGCCTCTTTCTTATATTTATTAGTTATTAGGATGGTATTTTGAGATATTCTTTGTGTTCTCCAAATTTCTATCCAACGCTATGCGGCTTTGAGGGACTTGTGGCAAACCTCCATCACCTGACGCCTGACACCGGGCGGCATCATCCTGGATCACCTGCATCATCCAGTATGCTTTGAGGATTAGAAAACAAGTTCAATGGATAGAGCTCTAAGACCAAACAACTCAAAAGAATAGTATTTTTATGATGGACCGCGGCGATGGCATTATCAGGTGGTCGCCCAACCGGACGAGAGATGAGTTCTTATCCATCAATGTCAACTACCGAATTTTACAACTGCACAAGCCCACAGGCCAGGTTGTTCCGGAACAATTTGATTATGAGGATGTAGCAAAATACACTGATTTTCAAGGGTTTGGGACCTATGATTGGTCCCCAAACAACCCAGGTCTTGTTGCTCTTGGGACTAAGAGCGGAGAGGTTCACCTCCTCCGTGTAGATGATGGCTCAAACGATTCTATGATATTGCCCTTGAAGCTCCAAAGAACTTGTCAAGCGGTTGCTTTTAATACCACGGGGCTATTGGCAGTCGGCCTCGATCGAGTGCGAAATGATCAGTGTCTGCACATATGGGACATAAACCAGCGTCTATCAAATTGGGATCCTGCGAAGAAGGGTTGGCAAACCCCCCCATTTCCCGCGGATCCGCTTCATAAACTAGAAGCAAGTGTCGCCATAACGAGCACTCGATGGTTTGAGGACCAGCCTCAAACATTAGTAGTGGGGGTGAAGAATCAAAGCGTTAGAATTCATGACCTTCGCGGTTCGTTTCTCCGGCAAACCTATTCAAATATTGGCTGATGGCGTTTAGATCCCAATGGCGCCGTTATAAGTTTTCAAACAAGGTGCAACAATAATCTGGCAATTGATCATAGAGACCCGAATTACTTCGCCTCGTCGTCCCTTGATTCGCCAGGCGTCATGATATGGGACCGCCGAGCTACGTCTCGCCAAGTGGCTTCGAAGATGTACAATGAGACGGTAGATTCGAGCGATGTGCCTTGGGGATGCGCTTTGAAACTCAACCGAGTAATTGACCCAAAGTACGACACGAATATTCGAAGTTTAAGGTATTGTCGGGACCAGCGTGGTCTCTTGGCAGTCCTTTCCAGCGCTGGAGAGTTGCAACTCATTTGCACCGACAAAGAACACATAGAACCAATGTCTGGGAATGATACTGAAGGATCACCAGAGCTGCTGGAAGTTAGGAGGTCACATGATTTGCAATACCCCTACTTCAATGAGAATTTTGGGTATTCTCATGATGACCGTATAGTGTCATTCGACTGGGTGACACTCGGCTCTTCGTACTACCAGCCTAGAGTTATCACACGACGAAGCAATCACAAGATGGGCGTCATTTTGAAGCCATCTTTGTCTCGAAACCTTGTCCTAGACTTGCTGGACTTCTCATCGAGAGCAAAGCGTATGTGAAATATCTCAAAATATCTCAACCTAGTTCAGGCTATATGTGCTAACACTATATTAGATACAAGTCGGGGAACTGTTCCAAAATTCTCGGACGAGAAAGAACGGGAAGCCGTTTTAAAACCCCTGCTTGAATCGGTGAAACGGAAAGACATTGGATTTGGCCCTGGCGGAAAGATCAAAAAATCCGAACCCCCGCTTTCTCCGACAAGCCCGGGTGCTACTTCAACATTCGACACTGTACTTGTTGCTGCTGACGACAGCTCTATGGTCCGCTCAGGCGAACTTCCTGCCACAGGGTTGGATGGATTGCTCACAAGCCGCATTCTTTCAAGTAGGGAACGCCACGAACAGTTATTTTCTCGGGAATCGAATGATCTAGGATCTAAAGATGCGTTGCCGGACCGAATTAATTCCCTAATGATAGCCCGCATAAAACAAGGCTACTTGTTTAACTGTCTAAGAAACGCTGGTATCCTTGAGGATGATCCGTGGCTTAAAGATGTGTGGACATGGATTGATGGTGCAGAAGCCGCTGCTGCTGGTGACGGCATGGTTTCCGGCCAGTTGAATCTTGCATACATGGGCGTGCAAAGCATTTGGAATAATGATCTCGGATCTAAATATAGATCAAGGCTAATCGATCCAAGTACTGCCGCCATACCCGACGAAGAGGAATGGGGAGCAGCTCTTGCAGATATAAATAAGAAGGCGGGCCGGGGGCCATTCAAAAGCATCCCGACCAAACGACCCCATCACCGGCAAATGTGCCTCGCGATATGCGGCTGGGGAAAATCCCCAGCAGAACTTGAACAAGACTTGTTGGATTTGGAAGCAAAGGGCCAATATACAGTAGCAGCCGCATGGGCTCTTTTCGAAAAGAATCCTAAGCGTGCAGTTGAATCTCTAAAACGCGGAGGGAAGAACCTTCTTTTCATCGGTCTCGCTCTGAGCCTCCAAGTTAAGGGAAATCCACCGCTTAAAAAGGAAGAGTGGGACTACAATATGTCTGATCTTTCGGACATGGCTGACGATCCCTATCTCCGAGCTATATATACACTCATTAGTACAGGCGACTGGCGAGCAATTGCCAACGAATCGTCCTTACCACTACGAGACCGAGTTGGAGTTGCGCTCCATAACCTCGACGACACTGAGCTTCCCAACTGGCTCAACCGGCAAACAGCAGAAGTCATTTGCACGGGTGACATCGAAGGCCTAGTACTAACGGGAATTACGGACAGCGCCGTTTCCCTACTCAGCGCCTACATTGAGAAGTTCGGCGACTATCAGACTGCCACTCTAATTATCCATTTTGCTGCCCCGTTATATATTAACGATTTCAGAGTGTGGCAGTGGCGAGCCGATTACCAAGACCTACACAACAAAAATCGCCTATTCGTTGATCGCTGCCGATTTGATGTTCAGAGCACAAAAAAGAGTAGGGACAGAGATGGCCTTACTGTTATCAAGCCGCGGCCTCGACAAGTCACACTGCGCTGTATGCACTGCGACACCGCTTTCACCAACGACCTCGACAATACGGGCTCCAACGCTTCGGCGCCGAAAGCCTCGGCAGTTTCTGCGTCTGGGGACCGCAACCCGCTGTATAGCTCTGGCGTGCATGCGGGAATCAGCTGTCCGAAGTGTGGACGGCATCTACCACGCTGCGGCATCTGTCTGTTGACACTGGGAATGCCACGAAGTGATAAGGGTCCTGTGGCTGCGGAGCCGTATCAGCGGCTCGCAAACTTCATGAGCTTCTGCATGAAGTGTGATCACGCGTTTCATGCAGACCATGCGAGGGGCTGGTTCAAGGTGCATAATGAGTGTCCGATTCCGGAGTGTCACTGTGCGTGTAATGCGGATGTGGGTGGGATGGGGTCTAGGGGTGGGGAGGAGGAGGCTACGAAGAGCGATGGAGCGGAAAACGACGATGGGAGCGATGATGAAGAAGAAGATTAGGATGGGGAGATGGTATTTTAGTTTAATATAAATGGGGCTAGTGGGGTGAGGTTTTAATGGCAAGTTTGTTATGATTGCAGAATTAAGCTCAAGAACCTATTTCGACCACGCGATGACAGTCGAGGCGAGATATGACGAGATATATTAGGCTAGAGTTTAGGTTAACAGGGATTGACCTGGACATAACGATTGGAAAGGCTAGAGAGGCAAGTCGGTGAACAGTTGCCAGCCTGTCAGCTTGCGCAATTGCCATTTTCGGTTTCTCAAGTCATGACGTCGCATTCGGGGAATCGCTACAATTCTCGTGGCCTATAAGATGAGATCCCGCTGCCCGCTCAGGTACTAACTTACACGGAACCTACCCATAAATTTCTAATTAAAGCACGTGTGGGACTGAGATTTATGCATTGCAGTAGTTCCTCAGATCAGCATGGGCTATGTTGTCGAAGCTAGAATGAAGTAGGGATATATGAGATCTAACAGGCGACAAATTCTCCATGATGCCCACTTGCTATAAGTGAAACTGCATGCTGTTATCGTCAGTATATCTGCAAAAGTCTGGTTTTATAGTTCATACTACCTTGTACTGCATTTTCGTTGCGAAATCGCAGTCACGGGCCGAGCCATGGTTGTGACGTTGAGGGCCGCCGCCCATGAACGGTGTGAGGGTCCACTCCAACTTACCCCGCAGGACCTGTCAAATGCCGACAACACATCAGGCAATACTGCATCCGTCCCTGACACGATACTTTCTGTCCTCCATACAACCCCTAGAAACTCCCAAGGGGAAGTAGTTGGCTGAAATCTAGGTGGCGATTCCAGCCCGAGAAGCTACGATACCTGGTCTAGCCCCGAGCTGCGCCTTGCTGCATGCTTTGGTCTCCTCACAACCTCGGCCCCCTTCCGTATATCGGTTTTCGTCGCCACCATCGCACATATATGATGCACACGACACCGCTGTCTCCTCTCTACTAAATTACCTACCCAAAAACGCGTCGCACAGAGGCCATATATTCACGATGTGCATACTCTTAGTATCGACGGAGCACCCCGCGTACGCTCTCGTCGTCATCGACAACCGCGACGAGTTCATCCTGCGCCCAACATCGCGGCCGCACTGGTGGCGTGCGAACACGCAAGAAATTCTATCGGCGCGGGACCTGCAGCGCGAGGAACAGGGGACCTGGCTCGGCATTACGAAGCATGGCAATCTTGCTGTTCTGACGAATTACCGCGAGACAGACGTGAATGATAAAGAGCACCCGGTGCAGGGGTCGCGGAGCAGAGGCGGGATGGTCACGGCGTGGTTGACAAGCCATGAGGATGAGGATGCGGGGGCGTTTGTTGCAAGGCTGCTTGAGGGCGAGGGCGTCAAGGATGTTGGTGGCTTCTCGCTGCTGTGTGGGAAGTTGAGAAGGAGAAAGGAAGGCGAGCGGAATGAGATCACTCCATTGGCTATTGTGAGCAATCGCTGCGGAGCCGCTGAAGAGGTGCCATGGATCGGGGAAAAGAGGGGTGAGGTGTATGGATTGAGCAATACTTCATATATGGATCCAGTCACTTGGCCTAAGGTTGAGCTTGGAAAGGAGAAGTTGTCGCAGGCTATTACGGAGAACGTCAAGGAATCCTTGGGGGAAGATCACTTCGTGCGGAAACTATTCGACGTCTTGGACACAGATACATTACCTCCAGCCAACGGCCAATCTTTCGAGGAGCTCATATTCCAGCTGAGAGAGTCAATATTCATCCCATCAATAGGAGATGCGGTTCCTGCAGTTGGAATAACAAAACCCGACCGTAAGTTGAGTGATGCAGTGGAGAGGTTGGAGGAAGCAGAGACGCCGAATATTGCCGCTCCACCAATAATGAGTGGCACCTATGGAACACAGCGCCAGACTATTGTGCTCGTAGACTGGGACGGGAAAGTAAGCTTTATCGAGAGGTCTCTATGGGATGACTCCGGTAAACCTATACCGCGTGGCGAAGGAGATATAATGTTTGAGTTCCAGGTTGAGGGATGGGATGCATTAGACGATGAGTGTGTAACCCTTAGAACATCGCGAATATAAGGAGCAAATAACTGAATGCTAAATGTTAATTAAGAACACAGGTAAAGCACCACGTAACGTCATGAGACGCAATATGGTTGCAGCAAATACCCAACTACACGCTCTGCAAAGTCTGTATATTGGCGGTTATGATTGTCCTAGTACTGTTGTTTTTAAAGGCGGCATCTACGACACCTGCAAACAGAAGAGCATCATGCAGGTGAATATTGCCTGCATAAGGCACAACAACTTTAGAAATATGCGTTTGACTTGCGAGCGTTTACTCAGCGCTGAATTTTCAGACGAACTTTAAACAAAGGAAAGGGGGTTCTCTCGTGTTGTTTTGTGTTGTCGACAATTCTCAAATGTATACCCCGAACCGAGCAATAGAATGCATCCAAAGCTATTAATTCAGCTACCAATCATACATATACTTTGTGCCACTCTTATTCGCGTTTGCACCCGTTATCTCTTAAATTTACAAAACTGCACTGCAGAGGCGTTTCGTTGAATTGTCGTGAGGATTATATGCTTGGGCATGCGAATCATTACTTTCCGATATCCTCATAAGAGAGCCTAATTGGGCAAGAGGTGCTTTCCAGCTTCTAACATTCCATAACACCACTTCAGCACCCCAACATTACTTCACTTGTTACATGTCCCGACAGTAACCATATCACCCCCAATGCGTTTTCTACCGTCTAGAACTGTTGGAATCTTCAACCGCCAACCTCATCTTATGTCTGAGTGAGTTGCTCACCTAGCAACCACATCAACAACTCCAATACAACAACCTTGCAGAACCCCCTTCGTTGAATTTCTTGGTTCGTATATCCAATTATCCTCAATGAGGTCTATGTTCCTACTGTTAACCATGGCAGCCAGCTCAGATTACGAATACGACCATGTCGCCCTCTAATCCGACAACCTATGAGCGAGACCGTCAATACAGACCAACCTACAACTCACTTCCAAAGTCGAGATCGTCGGTGAACTTTGGAGCTCCTTTTCTTCCACCCATGCAAACGACCATTCCAAAGTCGGAATCGTCGGTGGATTTTGGAGCTCCCTTTCCTCCATCGGCGAAAACAGCTATTCGAGGGAGGCGCAACAAAAGCGACCTCCATAGTGCACCTACTGTGGCCACCTCAAGTCTCACAGCTTCTGCCTCGCAAATGTTCATGCATCCTGAAAATAGACTCCTAACACCAACGAAAATCCCAAGCCCGACACGCCCGACACGGGCTTCACTGGGAAGGGTTCAAAGCCAACGGATTCCCTATTCTACGGCGGATAGTGATCATAACGATTTTGATAGCCGTAGCAAGCAAACCTCAAAGGCAAAGGCGCCTGTCCGAAACCAATCTGTTACCGATGGCGAGAAATTCACACAGGTCATGCCAACCCCTCAGAAGAAGGATCGAGAGAGGACTCCCAAAGTCAACTATCAAACGAAGCCTAAATATCGAGCTCCAACGCCAGCACCACCAGCGCCACCAGCACAGCCAGCACCGCCACTCACCAGAGCGCGCACATACCAGGTGCTTACATCCCTAACAAACTCATTTTCTCTCACCAATCTTCGCAAAGTATCGTCCCAGTTATCACTCAGGGGCCACACTGTGAACACAGCTAGATCCAGCTCGGGCCCAGCGGCCTTTTTTTCTAGAGGCTCCCGTCCAAGCACGCCCATCCAATCAAACCGTCACCCAGCTGTTAACCTTCGAGATGTCCGAACGGGCATGCCCCAATCTTACTGGGCTGGTCGGTACCGGACACTCGACGACAAATTCCACGGCGAGGACTTTGACATTGACTACCTGGAGTCGCCAGCTATTCTTGCGGCGCTCAGAGAGATAGAGAAGCAGGGGGGATCATTCGAAGACGACAACATGTCTAGCGCTGACCAGCTCCGATACCGTCGAGTCTTTGCGGTGTTAGAAACCCACTGTAAGACGCCAGATGCCAAGAAGAGCCTCTGGAGCTTCCAACAGGCATATGCGAGGAATCTCAAATGCCAGCATCTCCTGCCCGCAGGAGGAACGATTCAAGAAAAAGAGAATATTTTATCTCGGGCTGGAAAGTTTTTCAGTAGGAATAGAGCTGTGAGTGTGATGGGCGACAAACGGTTTATGAAGAATGAGAAGAAGGCCGAAGCGAAGATGTATCGAAAGAAAGTAATGGAGAGGTCGCTCCTTGAGCAGAAAAACCGGTCTAACCAGTATGACGAGGATTATGGAAGCGCTTAGACATGAAGAGTTATGTTGAGAAGCCGGAGGAGATGGTATGTAAGAAGAAGTCACTGCCCAAAGGATTTGACGGCCGAGGACAATGTACAAATATTCATGAAGGAATAGCATAGGCTGGTAGAGATAATGTGACAACAATAAACACATTAAGAAATTTACAAATACCTCGGCATAAGATACATTATATTACTCACATGATTGATGTAGATTATTTTGCTATGAAGCTATCAACTTTATACCTTCCCAAACCCAAACGCCACGCTATGCGAAACCAACTATGCACGGCAGTATACCCCACTCTCTCGGCCCATTATTTAATCTTTCGACTCTTGATATAGTCCCTCAACTGCTCATGCTTTGTGACAAAGAAACTCCTCTTCGCATCGCTCCTCCACACCAGCACGCCAATCTCATCCGCATACCTGACGCAGCCCTCATACTCCGCCAGCGACGCGAAGTCCTTGAACAGGAAGCCCGCCGTCGCCTTCATGCGCTCGTTCTCGATCTGCCAGAGGCGGATTTGGTCGACGACCGTCGGAGGGAGCACGGGCGACTTGCGCCGCAGCTGCGGGTGCGCGTGCGTTGTCAGGTACGAGATTATCTGGTCGGCCGTGATGCCGTGCTCGATGGCGCCGCGGACGGAGTCGCGAGTGACGCGACCCGATACCATGTTGGGGTAGCGGGTTGAGAGTTTGGCGAAGAGGGCTAGAACGGCGATCTGGAGGGGGGAGGAGGTGTAAGCGTAGAGGCGGTAGTTGGTTTCGATGACTATGAATCCGGTTGTGCCACCGGAGGAGGCGGGGGAGGCTGCAGCTGCGGAGAATCCGGAGGCGATGGAGCGGAGAGCCGAGGCGGAGGATGTGAGGGTTGTGGCAAGCCGCGTGGGGAAGAAAGATGGTGATGATGGGGGAGAATAGACAAGTCCAAAGTCTGCTAGGATAGGAAGCATGGCTTGTTGGGTGGCTGAAAGGGTGGATGTGGAATATGCAAGGCCTAACTCGAGAGAACCGAGCAGGAAGAAGAATGAGAGTAGATCGACGTGGTCCATAGCCAGCTCCTCGGCATGCTCAAGCCAGAGGAGAAGTACAGTCCAGACCTGCGCGTTGGCTTCTTGGAGGAGGAAACTGAAGCCAGCCTGGGTAATACCGACACCGCTGTATTTGCCTTTGGAGTCGACGAGGGCTCCCATCTGTAGAAGTTGCCGAACGTTGGCGGAGGGGTATTGGGCACCGAGAAGTGACGGGTCACCGCTGCTGTTCACGACGTAGTGGAGAATTCCTTCCCATTGGGCGGTGGCGTACTCATCGAGGAAAGATACAGTGATGTGAGAGTCTTGGGTGCTGTCCGATGGGATGCCGAAGGAGCCATGGTCCCCGCCACCAGTTAAAGCGAGTCGGAGAGAGGTCGCGAAGTTGTGGGTTAGGTTGAGCGCAGGAGGCCCATCTCTGCTTGCAGCCGTAGATGTCACGATATGAAGGCGGGATAGGATTGCCAGAGCTTTGCCCTTTTCACTACTATGAATGAGATCCCGAACGGGTCAAGAGTGGATAAGGGAAACGGACCTCTTGCTGCCTGGTCGTACCCAGTTGTCCAGCTCAGACAGTAGTAAAGGTTTGGGCATATACAGCATTCCCATCACGAAGCACTTAGCTGCTCAGAGTATATCAGATTCTGCAGCATCAAAGTACGGATTTTTTAGCTTGCAACTTACCCAGATGTGGAAGCATTCGGCGGAACACGGCCAGAGCCGTTGACGGTTGCTCATACAGCCGTCTGAAAGTCACACCCGGGAGCTTCTCCAGGTACTCAAAGGAGGCGAGCGATGAGGCCGGCATATTGAATGATATGGGTATCTTGCCACAGAGATAGACTGCCCTTGGATCATCCTCGAGCAAAGAGGTGGCACTTGTACGATGAGGCTGAACTAAGTCCACAGGTATCGAGGTCCAAGGCTGACACTTTTTGGCGGAGCGGATTAACTTTTCTACGACGTAGGTTGGTTCTGATGGGCATAGCAAGGGACATCAGCACCACCAACAACTGGTCGTGACAGAATAAATTAATTTACTCTACTTGATTACAATTTATTATCCTTATTTTGATTCCTTACCTACCCATCTGGCAGACAATCAATCAGACCTCTGCGACAATGGCTGCCCTAAAATTCGTCAGATCCGTAAGCTGTTTGACCAACGCCGCAGGAACGCGTATATTAAAATGCTGACGTCCCCCAGGTCCTGAAATCTTTTATGGTAATCTTCTAAAACATGCCCCTACAGATACATCCTAGACGTCGCTCTCCGTTTCCAATACTGATATGGAGAATACCAGGCAGAGTCAGGGCTTGAACCAAGGTGAGCCATCAAAGCACCACAAACCGGGCACTTCTCCTATTCTCTGCATCTCTCGGCGTGCTGGGTCCATGGTTTCAGTAACGCAAGTCTCTGTTATATTGGTCGAAACGGCGCGGCGCGCCTCGAACTTTCGAGCCTCTTTTTATTCTTAGTATACTTTTCAGCCTCATTGTTTCAAGCGAGGGATCACAATTTGTTTCAATTAATATTCAGATCTGGGGCAATAGCATCAACATCCACGTGGGACAAATTGCTCGCTTGGAAACGTTGCCTTTCACTGTCGGATAGAAGGGAGAAGACATCATATCAGCCATATGCTAACTGGTGAATTTTGCCATAGACTTTTCGGAGAACATGTGAGTTTACCCTGGTACCGCTTCAATGTCAACGAAGCAAATGCTAGGAATGCCCTGAACTACAAGTCTACTTCGTTGCTTATTTGTGTGTTTGCAGCTTCGAGTAACGACGGCAGAACCAGGGCGCGTCGAAATGGAACTTGACATCCGGAAAGAACACACCGTTAGCCCGGCGCCTTCCAACGGTTTCCTTGCAACTTGCTGAGATCTTCACAGAATCGCCTGAATATTATCCATGGAGGAACCATCGCAAGTATGGGTGAGTTTCCCTATATCCCCACAAAATAGATTGCCATTGACTCAGGAACGTGGCAGTCGATCTCGGGGGCTCGCTGGCGGTTGCTTCCAGAGGACTATACGCTACGGGCGTTTCAACAGATCTTAATGGTGCTTACCCTCCTTAATAGCGGGGGCGGGGCGGTCCTGGAAAATGCAGACCCCAACTGAAGCTTATTTAGTGACATACCTAAACTCTGGCGGAAAGGTGGGAGACACGCTCCGGGCAGTCGTGACCTGTGACAAATGTAGGCATTCCTCCGAGAAGTCACGATACTATTGCCTTGAATCCTGACACTGGCGGTGCCCACCTCAATAGTTGGCAAAACGCTGGCTTTTACCTCCGTTCAATTTACGAATAGCAAGGGACAAGTGGCGGCACGGGGTAGCCATACGAAGTACGGTGTCCATCGATAGGCTGGTCCTGCGAGCCGGAAATGCCAATCAATACTGACAAGACACAGATATGTCGCTCTCGCTTGGAAGGATTCCAGGAACATAGTCGAGGAACTGTCACCAAGACAGGCATAGATAGTGTTGGTTGCACTCGTGGGGCATGGTGCCGCCCGGCAGTGAGGGGCTAATCATCACTCAGGATCACCAGGTCGCAAATAATTTGAACCGCCTTGTTGTGCTACTCCCCTTGTATAATAAACCCTGTATTGAAGCCTTCTGTCAATACTGATCGGCGTCGATGCACGCCTTTAAGCGGACCTATATCATCCGCGAAGAATCCGGGCACTCATCGGTATTCTGTGCCGAACCCTAGTGGGTCGTGATTCGTGGCACATTTCCCATGGAAGGGGACCAAAAGATTCTGGAAGACTTAAAAGACAGACCGTTGGTTTCAGGATTGTTCTTTCATTTGGAAGAGACACCAACGATCGAGATCCCCTCTGTCTAAGTCATCTTAGCGGTTTGCACAGAGCTTCGGTACCAGAAAGACAGAGGGCACGATGTGACTTAGAGGCTGCAACCGCGCAACATCCCTAGTCAGGTGTGGAAGTTTGACATGCCCTGGCGACAAGGATAAGGCTCCCAGAAAAGGATAACCAGCGCACTCGCGACGAAGTCTCATTTGGGTGGTGGAATGGTGCCTCACTGAAAAGTCGGTGGGCTTGCCGCCGCTTTGATCTCCTAGGACATGGGCAGCACGCCTCCACAGCGATCATCGGGTTGGCCCTTGGCATGCGGTCTCCATTGCCGGCGGGTACATAGTTAGTCCGAAAGGCGATGTGACTGCAGCATTTGGAGTCGTCGTATGTCGTGTATCACTAGCCGATAGTCTACGAGACGCATGCGTGGCTGAAGAACACTACGGGCCATGGCCGTCAATGATGTGGGTTACGGCATCCTCAGCGAGTATCAAGACCTTTTTACCAGGGCTAAACAAGGCAAGAAAGGGCTACATGCGCATAATGGCAGTAATAACAGACGCTGTTATGACCGGATTGTGCGGGAGAAAGCGAGTGGGCTTTCTTAAGTGGTTCAGGGAAGCGAGAAGGTTTCACACCCAAGCCAGCCGGTGGTACCTGCATTGTCTGGCGACATTGCTTCTCATCATCCTCGGCCTCCAAGTATTCCTGAGTTGCGAGATGATGAAGGAGGGCGAAGGACGGCGCCTTGCGGCCACGAAAGAGGGTTGCGGGTTCAGCTCCCCTCTCGGGCATCGGCGTTGCGACGGGCTGTCTCCGGAAGGTTTCAGCCTTGCCGAGTCGAGTGAGTGAGTGGGGTGGTGGGAGGGGGAGTACAGTAAGACAGCGGCCAGATGGTGTTGGCCGGAGAGAGATTTCGTGCACACGATACATCTGGAGGGGTAGTGGCTGTACATGATGGAGCATACATCCTTCGCGTCCCCCTCGCGCCCCCTTCGCACCTTCGCACCGTCCTTGCATCGGAGTTCCGTACCTCTCTTGGACCCATGCAATTCCTGATCTCATAACAATGTGCATGGTATACAGGGAAGAGCTGACGCCAGCAACCCTGGCTACAGCTCCTTAGCCTAATCTACAACATGTGGGTGTCGCGCGCGCGCCTATGCCAAGGCCCTACAGGAGGACAAAGAGAGAGAAGAGCCATTCAGAGAGACCCTTTCTTTTACCCTTGGAGGTGGAGGAGGAAGTCGGGCCACGCTGATCGCACAAGGTGATGGATGTACGTACTCGAGTTTCTCCGTACTCAGCCCCTCACAAGTGTGTAGCCGAGTACTGGACAAAACCCATCGAAAGGGACAGCGAGTTTGCACCACCATTGTTGAAGCACTGTTGGTTCATAACGTTATCACCTCGAGAGTACAACAGAGCGCAACAGAACACAGGAGAGCACTCTACAAAAGAGTGAACGACCCTTAAAAGCCCTCTTACCGAGGCAACCGTTGGCAACATGCACGTGATGCATACTTGGGCGTCGTTGTTGCGATTGGCCGTGTCCCTTGTCATGCCTTAACGCTAACCCCTCGACTATGCCGTGCTGCAGAAGTGTCGGGCGGTGGTCTCTTCGTTCCGGCTTGACCTCGCTTGGCTGGACCTTCGTCTCACAACAACTCCGTAGCTGCCAAGTACTACCACCCGCTGGGTGGTGATGTTGTGTTGCGTGGATATCGACTTGACTCTCCCTTCTCAGAGTGCCTATCTATCTCTCACCACGAGCTGTCCACATCCCGGGGCATCCGTTCCGCACGAAGCCTTTTGGACCCGCCTAGGGAAGTTGCTTGTATGAGATGTTGCGGATCGTAAATCTGAAGCAGGCTTCGGTGCGTGCAGTGACGCAAGTACAGTTGCTATGAGGTGAAAGCGCTCATATTAGCACTCGCCTGCGGAAGGGTAGGCGCGGTACTCGTAAATTGAACATTACAGGGCCCGATTCTGGGGTGCGTCGGAAGGGGGGTGTGGTGGAGGGACGGAAGAGACACGTATGGACCATGAAAGGCCCGTCTGCGGGATGTGCTGCACAACACATTAATGTCGCCGGCACGCAAAAGGAACGAGTACGGTATGCATATCTAAGGACTACCTACGGTGGAGATGACAGGTGGGCATATGTGGGTTAGTTCTTTCAGCTGTACAGCCAGAGTGTGAATTTCAAACGGCGGCGCAGGGGTGTCGCACCCAAATCCACGCGACTAAACCGCGCTATGCTGAAGCTACCACGGTAGAAAATCGGCGAACAAGCCCTGGCCTGACACTAGAAGCAACAGAAGTTCAAAGGGAAGCATACAATCTATTTACAATTGTGCATCATGCTCATCATGTACAATCACCTTGTTGGTACACTCCAACCTTATTGATGCAGAACACAGGCAGGAGACTGTCTCGCACACATTTGATATCTCCCATAACTATACCCGCCAGCACCCACACGGAGAGACAGACACAGTTTCTCGCATCCAAAAAACGACAAGGAGTGCCTGTCTGACCCCACTTTTGCTCAGTCTGGCTGCCTTGCTTCCATGCAGGCTTGAACGTACGCAAGCACGAATTCTCGACACGACGAACGACGACTCTGCACATGCGAAACTCCGGCTGATATGATCCTCCCCCTGCACGCACAGGCGGCCATGTCGACAAGCCTCCAACCCTTCTTTTTTCAGCGTAGAATGGAAGGAGAAGCAAGGTATGGATAGACCATGCCACAGAAGGTACCATGCAATTGGCGCCGTTGGAGCAAGTACCCTCTCCCTTGTCTTTTACCCCCCGCCTTGTCCTGGACTGCCAAGCCCTCATCTCCGGAGGAAGAAAGAAGAAGCCTTTGCACGATTGGCGTGGCGCCGTCGAAGGTGCCACTGTCCCATTACAGTAGCTGCGGGATGCTTTCGCACCTCGGACCGCATTTGAGACGTCGTTATTGAGCCATACGTTTGTGGCGCTCTTAAAGTGCGGTACACCTCTCCACGTCTGCGGAGCGAATTGTGTCTCTACCATATTATGGAGTGACGGGAGGAGTGCGGAAGATGGGTCCACTAGCGACATGCCATGCCACGTCGGAGAGAAGGGGACTGGCTGGTCATGCCTACCAACTTTTGGTTGGTGTGGGGAGCTGGTGGATGGCAGGGTTGTCACGTTCTCAGGGACCACTCTGAGCTGTGTCTCTGAGACTGGAATACGCGGAACGCAATATTCAGTTCAGCCTTTGAGAAACTTCTTCTGTGGGAAAGAAAGCACCACTATCATCAGGCCGTTTTTTCCATGGGTACCGAGTATCAGTCATTGCCGTTATCAAGTTGGCCGCCCAGTTCACAACAACGGTCATGTGTCAAGCCATTCAATCTCTCGGTTCTTTCTCATATGTTGCTCGGCCTGTCTTCTGGTGTGGATTGAAAACCTGCATGTACATCTACATACAGTACATACATTCATCCATGCCTTGCAACTCTAGACCCGTGGAGGGAGCTAATGATCCACGCTCTATCCCAGTCAACTCCGACTTAGGGTACTTTTTCCCTTACTTTTGGGCTACGGCTCACAGACCTCGACGATCCCTCCGCTCGTCCTTCAGCTTCTTTAGTCGTCGTTGGGCAGACCGTAGCCTTCCATGTGCCACTGGGGCCCTTCTACCGCCAGCGGCTAGCTTCTCTCTACCGTCGCTACCGTCGATATCCTCGATACAGCTACCGTCGGCGACTATCCCGGAGCGGGACGTGTAGCCAGCCCATTACCTTGCACCACGCCCATCTACGCCACTGCCTTACTCGGTCTTATCCAACCCTTCACATACTCTAGGGATTATCGGATACCAGCGCCGATACCGTCACTGCCCCTCCCATCTCCCCCTCACCCCAGGCCACATTCAACTTAGCCTTTTTCTCCTGCAAAACTCTCGATAGAGTGGACAAGGTACATGTCTACTAGGAGCTTGTAGTACACTACGGTATGTGAAGCAGACTCGACTGTTTGTACCAGCCTCCCCTCCTTCGGGTCCCATCATTACCCCTTCCAACCTCCATTTTCCACCACATTCCCCCACCGCCACCATCCGTCGTCCACCCGCCATCAGCCACCAGGCATTAATATGTGGAGATTCCTCGGTGACTTGGACGCGGACGAGGTTTTTCCTTCCTTTAGGCTCTCACTTCTTTGGTGATCTTACGAGTGTTCCCCCTCTCCCGCCGATTCTCAAGCGCACTTGAGGCGAGGCCGTGCACATCTATTGCCGCTTCTTCTTCAAGCCACAATTGCCCATAGCCATTCAGGCATGGCCTTGTAACTTCTGATCCAGCGCTTCACCTCGCAGTCTTTGGCCAGAGCCCCTCTTGTCGGGACTAAGTATCCATTTAGGGACTCGTTCAACAAGGGACCGGGATTTTGTCCTTACCCTCAAGCATCTACAGTTCTTAGCTCGCCTGATCATGTTGTGGTGATTCCCGGACTCAACATCATATCTATCCCTTCGTGCCTCCAATATAACATCAGGCAATTCGTCGATCAAACGTGTGCAGTCGTCAACCCCCACCAACTATCCGAATCGATCTTCGAGCATCCTTAAACTTAAACAGCAGAACTACAGACATATACACCAGCCCGGCTGCAATATCTCATGGACTTTTTGCCTCTTACTTGATATTTGAGAGCTTCATTTCCAACATATCAAGGAACCTGTGCCGCATCAAGCAAGCGAAGACGAACGATTTCAAAGTTAATATCTTATCGCCCTAGCTGCCAGGAGGTGTGGCTTGGTCAACGGAAAAATACTGAACGTTTCCTGATATCTCATTATCAAATTACGAAGCACTACTTTTAGGCCTTGTTGACGAGCTGATCAACCGCGTCTGACGTACGAAGATTAACGGCATATTTGATCGAACTCACCCTTATTCCGAGGACAATACTTGGCCGGTCCAGTCGAGAAGTCCTTTCGTTCAATCGCAATTAGCCCACAGGTGCGCGGCTGAGAAGCATTTATTCCGCCATCATTTTGCTCGGTCAACAACAGTCGTTCGTTGAGGCCCTCACTTTCGTTCATCACCTGGCACAACGACAGATTTCCCGTCCTTTCCAGCTAGACCTAGGCCAGCTGTTTGAATTAGCTCTTTCGAAGCCTTCTCGGAATAACACAACTTCAAGCACTCAGATAACCAACCCAATGCTTGTCACCCGGCAATGCGATACTGTACGGCACACTTGGTCCTCTAATAAGCTTGGGAGCCCTTACCAACCGACGGCTTCACGCATGTCGAACCTTGAGCCATTGACAACGCAGCCGGACTGGCGGGATGCGTATTCTCAATACCTCCCATCCACCGAGACTGTTCTGTCACCTCCATTTGAACAACCGATAACCTCGCATCCTGTGGATGCGCCTATTACCAACCAGCTCTTTGCACCGCGTCCTCCTCTATCACATCGGCACAGCCTGGCTCAAGTTGAGGACAGACAAGAATCATTTTCAAACCCGCCAACTGAGCGCCCTGACTCTGCTCCGCCTGTCAATGGCCTGAGACAGGATGGCTTTAGGCTCCCAGAGCCGGCAAATCTACCTGAACTTCCTGCGGGCTCAAAGCCAAGCCCCACGCTGGAAATAAAGACTGAGGTTTCTGGCCCACCAGCAGAAAACCTTGGCCAAAGCGAGGTTAAAGGAGAAGAAGAAGAAGAAGATGATGATGACGACGATATGCTCGATGGAGAAGAGGGAGTTGGAGGAGAGGGTAGGCCTCCACAAACAGAGGCTGAACGTAGAGCGGAACGGAGGAAGATGAAACGCTTTAGGTGTGTGCAGGTTCCAGATTTTGAGATAGGTTAATTGTTGCTAACTTAACTTTCAAGACTCACACACCAGCAAACTCGATTCTTGATGAGCGAGTTTGCAAAGCAAGCCCATCCGGATGCGGCTCATCGAGAGCGTCTCTCACGAGAGATTCCCGGCCTAAGCCCTAGGCAGGTCCAGGTTTGGTTTCAGAACAGGTATGCAATCTCTCTCCAAAGGTAGATCTAAGCTGACAGTCCAAAGGCGTGCAAAAATTAAGCGTCTCACAGCCGATGATCGGGAGAGGATGATGAAGATGAGAGCCGTTCCTGATGACTTTGATAATGTGCAGGCACTTCACTCACCTTACGGTGCTGTGCACGGTATTGGCACTCCATTGCAGTCTCCAGTAGACTATTCTCAGAATTACGGAGATCCAGGCATGGGAATGCGCCCGTTGATGGTCGACACCATGAGACGCCAAGAACACGAGGAGCATCTCTCGCCAACGGGCCTCAGTCCTGCATTTGGCCATGTTGGATTTGCCTCTCAGGGCTCAATAGGCTCGCCTGATATGCTCTCACCTCTTTCGCTTGGTGGTGGTGACAGATACTACTCGAGCCACTTGGCAAACCCAGGAGGCACTGGAGCTCGAAACTCAACTGTGTACAATCGCCATAATAGTATGGACGGCTATGGCATGCAAGCTTCTAGACAAGGGGCCCGGCCGTTACAGCCACTGCAACTACGAGAGACAATGTCGAGATCTAGGTCGGAGTCACTACAGTCACCTTTACGCTCTAGCATGTCGTGGAAGGGAGATTCCATAGATTATGCAAGCTACCCACCACCAGGTCCCCAGAGCCCTTCCAGTAACGGGCTGCAGGCATCCATATACCAAGGGGACCAACCAGGAGGGAATGGAGTCAACCAGCAGCAGCAATACGATAATCCTACATACCCAAGTAAGTATTGACCAATTTATTCTTCATTGTACATCACTAACATTGCTATAGCCTCCAATATCCACACATCTCCAACTCACCTCACATACCCAACATCTCATCCAGCTAATACCCAACCCTCCACACCGCCTGTCTCCCGCTATCGAGCCTCCTCAGCAACCTTCCCGTCCGGTCTTGATCTCCGCAGTCAATACCGATCAGTCTCTTCCCAGAGCCCGAACCAACCCATCCCCGCCACTGCGCGCGCAGCTACATTTGCCAGTGCCTTTAGTAGCGGCGGCTTCCAGAGCGCTCCCCTCATGGCCCCCGCCGAGTTCCATATCCCGCGCACCCCCGTCGATGCAGGACCTCGAGAATACCACCTTTCACAGCTCAGTGCGCCCATGGCGCCAGCAACGGACTTTGCCGCCGCATATACGCAGAGCATGAGTCCAGGTCGTCCAGCGGCAACAGAGCAAAGTACATTGGGCAGACAGCACCAGGGGCTGGGCCTGGAAGACTCGCAGGACCAACACAGCCAACCACAGGCTCAGCACCAGCCACAACAACAGCAGCAGGGCGAGACGGCGCACTACCTACGTCAAGATGACTATGATCTCAACTCTATGAAGCAGCGCAAGCGGACATACAGCATGTCGGGCTCTTACGATGGGCAGTGATGGGGGATGTGCCTAGGATTTGACAATAGTTCCGGTTCGGCGGTTCGGCGGTTCTCCGGCCCGAGACGTCCGGCCCCTGTCCTTCGGCGTTATCCCCTCGTACCGCCATGCAAGGTGTATTTTTACGGCAAAATTATGATCAGCGACAACGGAGAAACGGACAAACAAAAAAAAAGGCACTCAATTGAGGGAATTTTGGGAGACGGGTCGAATCGGATTTTGCTTTTTTATGTTTATGTTTGCTGTTTTATGAATGCCCAAGTTATGAATGAGGAAAGGGTTTTGGGATATAAGACAAGGATGGATTGGGGGTATCAACCATGACCTGGCGTTTACGATTTGCTTTCTCTGCCTTCTGTCGCAGTGCTTCTTCCTCTTCTCTGTCACTTTTTAACGTTTTACGAAAGTACATATCACAACACATTGCTCTGTCCAACTTTTTTTTGGTTTGTTTGGGTTCGGTGCCAATGCTCTCAATTTCTGCCACAACGAACTGATTTCTACTGTTTATATGTTTGGCTCTTCATCGGATTGGATCCCCTGGTTACGTTGGCGATCTTCGAAAGGCCAATAGATCTTAGAAGTCATGGGATGGGATATGGGTGGATGGGTGGTGGGGGTGCGCATGGAGGTTATTCTGCTTATTTGTCTATATCGTTTTTGTAGCTTCGAGCAGGATCTCTGGCTTGTATAAATCTGATTCAACTGCGTCTGCTAAGAACACTTGCCCATACAAGGCTGCTTAGCCTCCCGTGCCATACTAATTGACAGCGGAATGTTGTTATATATAGCGATTATACATTGCGCGTCCTGCCGCGCCTTCCACGTCCAGGTATATTTAATAGTCGTAGAAACTAAACATTGTCAGTACTCGGATCCTGAATTTGAAGACTTCCAACTCACCCCTTCCCGCTCTTCTTTCCGAGCCACCCAGCATCCACCATCCCCTTAAGCAGAACGCTAGGCCTGTATTTCGAGTCTCCAGTATCCTCATACAGCACCTTCATAATGGCGAGACAGGTGTCAATGCCAATGAAGTCCGCAAGCTGAAGCGGGCCCATGGGAACACCAGTGCCGTTCTTCATAATGGCATCGATATCATCACGCTCACCAACGCCAGTTTCGAGGCAGATGATAGCTTCGTTGATATAAGGCATCAGGATGCGGTTCGCAAGGAAACCAGGCCTGTCAGCCGAGACGGATGGGATCTTTCCCATTGCTTTGCAGAAGGCAACAGCAGTGTCCAGAGTCTCCTTGCTGGTTTGGAGTCCAGAGATGATCTCGACACCCTTCTGGATGGGGACGGGGTTCATGAAGTGTGTTGCGACGACGCGCGATGACACCGAGGTGTTGGTTGGGTCCTGGGTCGTGGCTGCTGCGATGCGCGTGATAGAGATTGAGGAAGTGTTGGTGGCCAGGATCGCATGCGCCGGGGCGATTTGGCCAAGGCGAGAGAAGATGTCGAACTTCAAGGATGGGATCTCGGGGACGGCTTCGATGACGAAGTCGACCGAC
Organism: Pseudogymnoascus sp. VKM F-4520 (FW-2644); assembly: GCA_000750995.1. Taxonomy (NCBI): domain Eukaryota; kingdom Fungi; phylum Ascomycota; class Leotiomycetes; order Thelebolales; family Thelebolaceae; genus Pseudogymnoascus; species Pseudogymnoascus sp. VKM F-4520 (FW-2644). The sequence goes on along the minus strand of JPKE01002613.1, from coordinate 14,072 downwards.
GAGAGGTCGTCCATGCTAGTGGTCGAGGTGAGACGGCTGCGGATAAGGTCGGCATCTGACTGGGAAATGCGCTCTTTGGCGACATCTTTGGCAAGGAGTTTATCTGCAGAAGTGGTGAAGTTAGAGAGCGTCCTGTGCTCGTGGGAGGGGCAGTCACATGCCAGCGAACTTTAGGCCTTTGTCAATTGAAGCCTGCGAAGTGTCGAGGAGAGTCACTGGGACACCAGCATTTCGGGCAGCAACAAGAGCTATCCCTAGGCCCTGTCATGGAAGTCAGTGATGGAAAGCGCAAGTTGGCCTTGTAGCGTGCTTACCATCTGTCCGGCCCCAATTACACCGAGCCTCTTAACGGCACCGGCAGCAACGATATGACTCGAGCTGAAAGTCCTTGCATGGCTGCTGGATTGCAGCAATTGCCGTCTGAGAAGTGCTGTAGCCATATTAATTAAGATGCACAAACAAAAGTGCTAGGAATTGAGAGAAATTTTGGGGAATGAAGCTGAAAACCAAGATTGATATCATAGACAGTTACCCTCCGAGGCTACCCGTGATCCCGAGGCCCCCGAGGTTTATCCGATACCGGCTTTGAAGTTTCTCCGATAAGCCGCCCCGCGTTTCGCGTCGCGTCTACCCAATTCGGATACGCGTAAAGAGCATCAGAAATGTGAGGGTCGCGATAATTCAACGAATAAACCCAGCAATGGAGTTGGCTGACGGCTCAAAGGCAGTCGTAGACCCTGAAGTTCAGGCGTACGTCTCCAGTCTCGTTACAGCGGTATGTTTGTACGCATTCCACCCACCACAGCTTTCACTAATAGACTTCGCAGCTTGGCGGAAGCGGTGCAGACGAGGATGGACGCTATGTGCTTGGAGATGATGCTCTTGCCTGTCTACGAGATATAAAACGATGGTTAAAGCTATATGACGAAAAAGCGAATCGACTGGATGTGGCACGATGTCTTGCAGAGTTGAACTTGGTTGGCGGCGACCTCCTCCAGATCCTGGCGGCTTGGCCCGAAAACGAAACAGACAACAAGATAAAGTCGCGGATAGCGCTCGCATGCGTGGAACTTCTCGTACCATTGACATGGCCGTTGGATAAAGGGGTTGAGATGACGGTGAATCACCATCGCCATATTCCGTTCCTCCAACTCGCTCAATTGGGCTACAAGCGCTCGATAGTCAACTATGATGGGGCGCGAATTCTGCACACCGTAACCCGGGTTGCGTTGCCTTCCATGGCCGTCGCTTTGAAAGATCGCAGTTCTCGGGATGAGAACGTCATCAGAATGGTCCTCTATCTGCTCCGGAATATCACCATGATAGCTCCCCCGCCGGGTGTCCAATACGATGGAGATGAAATAGAAATCTCACGGTCGGCGATAATCGACGCATTCGATTACCAGGATATCCTCCATCTGCTTCTAGCGCTCTGCTCATCTATGGGGGAGGATTTCAACACCCAGGACGTCGTTGTTATGGAAATACTCTTTCATTTAATCAAAGGCGTAGATATTGAAACCTTGTTCATGAACGAGAAGCAGTTAGACAACCACAAGGATGACGAGCTGGCGATGTTGCTCAATCAGGAAGCCGGGATGAGGAGAGCAAATGCGAAGACAGCCCCGACAAGACACAGTAGATTTGGCACGATGCTGTGGGTTAAACGGGATGACGGAAAGATGTCTACGGTCGCTGGCCAGGATGCCCTAATGAACACCGCCCGGAGTCTCGACAAGTTAGATAAGTATAAGAAGTTCACGCCGCCAACGCGTGCATCGAAGGAAGTGAAAGGGCCAATGGATTTCGATGCTCCAGAGAAGCTTAGCCAGCGAGCCAGTAATAACCTCAAAACATTCGTGGAAGATTTCCTTGATTCCGGATTCAATCCGCTCTTCCAGAATGTGCGAAAGGCAATTGATCGACAGGCTGAGCGCATCCTCGAATACCACCCACGCCAGTTCTTCTACCTTGTCTCATGGTTCCTTGAGGCCGAACGCGTGCGACGACTGTCGAAGAAGTCACAGAAAAGTAAGAAGGCAGCAGATAAAGATATCGATGACAGCTTTGGGCTCGTGGCTAGCGTTCTCAACCAGGAGATGTTTATCACCTTGAACCGCGCAATGGAAAAAGATTTTGGTGATAAATCATGGGACGACCTAAAAGCTTCGATGAAATGCTTTACACAGATCCTACTGACTGTCCAAGAAATGTCCGAGTCAAAGCTCGACGAGGACCAGGAGATTGCAGAGAATATCCTCGCGCGTATATTTTACGAAGAAACAACACATGATCGGATTGCTAATATCATCCGCACTTTCAAAGATCAGGGATTCGGATATCTTGATGCCGCTACTGATCTAGCTCATGTCTATATTCGCATCCTCGAAAATTACTCGAAGCAAAATACCGACTTGCAAGTACGGTCACGGAGGCGGGTGCGCAGGAAAAAGAAGGCAGCAATAGACGCCGGAGAGGATGACGCGGACGAGGAAATAATCGACGATTCAGACAATGACGACGTCCATGCTGAGCGGGTCTCCAGGGAAAGAAAATTCGACTTCAAGCGCTTCTCGTCTAGATTCCTGACCCAGGGCTGTATAGACACGTTTGTCACATTGGCGTCTTATTATCAGGAGTTAAAACCAGAACAGATGAAGAGAGCCCATCGTTTCTTGTACCGCGTGGCCTTCAAGATGGACATGAGCATCATGCTCTTCAGAGTCGACATTATCCATCTCCTGTACAAGATTATCAAAGGTCCCGAAGGGCTTGATCCAGCCTCGAAAACTTTCAAGGAATGGGACGAGCTAGTGAGGCACATTCTCCGGAAGTGTGTTAAGAAGATCCAGGAACACCCCGAGCTTATTGTCGAGATGCTGTTTTCGAAGACAACGTACACTGCCAACTTCTTCCAGTACGGGTATGAGACGCAAACCATTGAGAGCAAGGCTCGGGCAGCAGTGGAGCTGGAAGTCAAACCTGGATTTGAGTGGGCGCAGCAGATTGGCGTTGTTGTTGGCGCGTTGCTGGACCGTAACGAGGGGCATCTTTTGGAGTGGCTCAAATCCCAACTATCGTCTGCTGAGATAGAGCGCAGAAGTTGGGAGGGAGCAAGCAAGCCCATCCAGTCCGTCGAAACCGATGCTGGGGAAACCTCACCCGTGCCTACAGACCCTCCCAAAGCCCCGTCGATAGGTAAGACACCCCCCAACATGCCATCCATCCAACACCGCTAACGGACACAGTTGCCAAACCCGACGACGGCACCTGCAAAACAGCCATGCTCAAAAATGGCTACCTCCGCCTTCTGATGACGCTCGTCGGCCTTCGCCGTATTGGTGACGAAAACGACATCGACACGCCCTGGGTGGTGCCTTCCGATCTGACCGCTGCCCAAATCAAAGAAGCACTCACCCTAATCAAGGCCGCAGAGTTCGACCCCCCAACCTTTGAGAACGGGTACAACGCGGAAGCGCAGATCCGGCGCGTCTCTGCCACCCAAAATAGACGGCGCGCAGCCTTCGACGACGAATCAGACAACGGCATAGATGATGACGATGCCGAAATACTCTTCCCTGCCGGTGGACCCACACCGATGAGTAAATCCGATGCCTTCGCCGCACTAAAGAAGACGCGACGGAAGCGCCGACGCAGTAGGAGCGAGGACGACGCGCTCGACGAGGAGCAGTTGGCGGCCAGGGACCGAGCGCGGCGAGCCAAGGACCTCGAGAAGCAGCGGAGGATCAAGAGCGAGCTGTTTGTGCATGATAGCGATGACGAGAGTGATGCTGAGCGTGACGAGGCGTTCTTCGCTGAGGAGGAGAAGACGAGAGCGCGTGTGAGGAGGGGGCTGTTGGTCGCGGAGGCGATAGGCACAGCGGCAGGTGGGGCGGAGAAGAGGAAGCCGAAGGCGTGGGTCGTAGCTGCCGGGAACGAGAGCGACAGCGATGAGGATGCTGTGGTGGCTGTGAGTCCGCCGTCTAGTGGAAGTCGGAAGAGGTCAGTCGATGTGGAGTCGGGGGAGGAGATGGGGACTGAGACGCCGCTGTCGAGCCCGCATACACGGCCTTCCGGGGCGAAGCGGGCGAGACTTGATACTGAAGATATTGAGAGCCTGAGAGGGAGCCCTGAGGCGAGCGGGAAGGACGTCGGCATGGTGGATCTTGATGATGACGATGATGAGGACATACCTGCTCCGCGGCGGCCGAGGGTCAGGGCATTTGGTGGGTTTGTGGTGGATAGCAGTGACGAGGAATAATGCCTGTTTATATGTTAGGATGACTGAGTTTTGGCGCTTAGGGGTTGTGTGGGATACCAATCTATTGGCAATGTGTGGCATATAGCGAGGGCTGGGGAATGAAAACATGGATTCCATCATATTTGTTTCTACTCGCAAGAATGGTCCTAGATCATAGCTCTGAGAATTCTGTTTGTTTTCCAATTTTTAATCTTGTGAAGAAATCCACGACAAGTGTCGAGTGCCCTATTATACCCGTTAAATAAACCCCCGTTCTCCTTTATATCTAATTTCAGTTATCCCACCATCCACGCACCTCAATCCCATCCCATAGCCCAAACTACCACCCCCCACACACGACTCAGTTAAACATCTCGTGGTTGCTATCACCCATCACACTATCCATCATAAACGAGCTCTCGCTACTCGTCTGCGTCAACGGCAACGGCGGCGGCGACGCTGCCTGTGCCGCTAGATTTTCGACATGGAGGCTCCCACCATCCTGCAATAGCTCCTCAAACGCAATGCGCCGCATAAACGCCATTGTCGAGCCCCGTCGTCGCAACAGCTCGCTAACAAGCACAAGCGCATTCTCGCGATCAATCCTCGCCATCTCCGCTTCCTTCGTCGTACCCGCCTTCGCAGCTCCCCCGTTGCCCTGCCCACCCGCCTTCGCAGCCATCAGTTCCGCGAGCAGCGAGCTCGTCGCCTCCGTCGGCGACGTCATGGGAGAGGACATGCGCTCGATAAAGGTCTTACCCGTCATGAGATCCATGAGCGGCGTAAACACATCAATCTCGTGCATAATATCCGCGACGCACTGGACACTCTCCTCAGTGCGCGCCAGCAGCGCCAGCACAAACCAGCCCTCGCTGCGCACGACTGGCCACTTAGTCTGTGAGACCAGGAAGCTGAGCGGGACGCCGATATCGCGGTGGCGCTCGAAGAGCTCGCGGCGCCGTGTCTGGAGGGCCACTGCGTCGGTGCCGGGTGAGGGGTTGCGCGCGGCGAGCACGCGGCATACGGCAGCGAGAGCGCGAGCAATCTCCATGCGCACGGGCTCAGCGTCGCTGCGGCCGAAGATGGAGATGAGGACTGAGAGGCGGGATTTCTCGTTGGCGGGGGAGTCGGGGTCAGCGGAGAGGGGAGCGGAGATGCGGAGGACATTGGCGAAGTTGCCGATGAGGAGTTGGCGAGCCAGGCTGATCGCTGAGTACTGGATCTGGGGGAGCGTGTCCATGGCCCAGAGGCGTGGTAGGATCTCGATGAGGTCGGCGTTGCCTAGCTTGATCTTGTTGCGAGCGGGGAGGGCGAGGTTTTTGAGGAAACCGATGGCGGCGTAGAGGACCTGGGAGTCGGTTGCTGTGGTGAGGATGTCCATTAGGGGTTTGTGGATGCGGCTCTTTTGGACAAACTCCTCGCATACTTCGTCTGAGCGTGCAAGATTGCCGAGCATGATGCAAGCGCAGACTTGCAGTTGGAGTTGCGGCGACGACAACCATTTCCTTAAGTAGCTAGACATGGTCGAGTTTACGGGGCACCTGGCGGCGAATTCGGGGAGTGCAGATATGTCTGAGAGAACCTGATTCATCTCTGTCCTCCATACAGCAAGGCGTTTGGTGTCCTCTTCATCTGGGTCGGCCGCTTCGCCCAGGCTATCCTCAATCCGAGTATAAGATACTAGTACTAGCCTAAGGGCCGCATATAATGCCATTGAATTGCACAGCGCGACTTGGAAGCGAGTATGTTGGAGGTATTTCGTAGCTGAGCTAACAACGCTAATAAAGTCTTCCAGGTCTAGGGGTGACGTCCCCGATACAGCTAGGTTCAACAGGACCTCAACCGTGTTCTCAGGCGCAAGTGATGGTTCATTGGCTTTTTAAGTCAGTAATGTTTATATCCAATAGGAGAGACTTGTCTCACGTTGTACGACTACCATGTCCAGAAGTTTACACGCATAGCCCAAAAATGGCCTGTGTTCTTCAAAATCCGGATCCGAGATAAATTGGACGAGAGCTGTGCTCAGGTTGAATTCTGATGCTTGCTTTTGTGCAGGTTCTAATACGACTTAGCAAGAGGTGGGTAGATGCTAAAGAACCACATACCATAATCAAAGCATATATTAAATAGCACAGGCACCACGAAGGGAACAAGGCTTTTGTCTTTGAGCAATGCTATTATCGCTTGCAAAGAGCCTCTTGAGACGACTCTTGCTCTATTCTCATCTTGGAGGTATGGGTTAGCGGGGAGAGTTGGGGATGGTGGTGTCACATACCTGTGTCCGCACACGTGTTTCCGATTAATCTTAAAACATGGATCATGAGTGAATTTTGAATGTCTGCTGTGGCCACTATCATCAAGAAGGCGTCCAGGAGACCAGAGTTTCCCATTGGTATCCTCCAGCGGGCTATAAGCACGAGTTAGTGCGTGGACGAGGACAGCCATTTCTTGGAGTTGGAAAGCGCCAGACAGATCATTTAGATCCAATACGCAATATTCCTTTTGACTGATAAAAACTACAACTTACAATCTCTGCTTCCATCTGCAAGCTTTTCCGCCGCCGCTGCCATGTAAACTTGGCCAGACCACCATAGCTGGTCCAAGGACAACGTGATGCCCCTCAAGCGATCCGTCCTCAGCTGCTGGTCCTCCAAGTCCACCACAACGTCCTCCTCATCCTCCTCCCCACCATTTGCCAGCGGATCGCTCTCGTCCAACGAGAATAGTCTCAGAACAGCATCCATCAGAGCATCGGGTTGCTGGTCTTGCTGGTTTCCAGCCTGCAAAGACTCGTCTTCCGCGAGGTATATGGCGAAGGGTGAGGGTGCATTGGCATTTGCAGCGGCATAAGTACTGGGGGGGCCCAATATTCCAGCCATATCCCCAATCATTCCGGCGTCATATCCGTGCATGCTGCTGCGGGCCGCCTGGCTCGTGTCACCGCCCATTCAGTGGGACAGCGGCGGACCAAGTCTGGCGTGGAGACGGTGGAACGAAGATCGAGCACTGCAGTTGGACCGCCAGGAACACAGCCTTGCTGAAAGCTGCACGTCCGGGAGCTGCGCCACGATGGCCGCCTTTGGTAAGCACTGATAGGAAGTGAGAAGCGAACCCAGAGTCGTGGGTTCACCCTACAAGTTGCCTGCGGCTTCCTGACTGCAAAAGGCCCTTAGCGGGGACAAGTGTGGAGTATATACGTGGGTATTATATTGCCAAAACGGGGAATTTGTACAGAGTTGTTGTGGGTTTGTTGGAGGGGGAGGGGGGGTAAGAAGGGGAGAAGGAAGTTGTGTGGATGTTGCTTAGGTCAGTAAGATCCCCAAATTATTGTGAGCTCGCACACCACCTACCCCAGCCTGCTTTAGGCAACTGCAGCGAAGACGTCTGGAAGGATGACAGCGGCAAGAATGCGCAGCATAATTCCAAATAAAATACGGGGAACCCAAGAAAAATCATCGAATAATGCCCTGATTTTTGCCATTATTTACACGCTAGTATTGGAATTGTTTTTATTTTATCTAGACCCCTTCATTCTTTGTTCATTTTCGTCTGATTGCGGAGATAAGCTTCATTCCTTGGTATGGTGGGGTCCATTCTCACACGTGCATACCACATAAAATACATAAAATGGGTGAAAAAAGGCCCGAGAATTAAATGATATCCCCATCTTCAAATCGCCTTGTAGGGTGCCTATGATACCTGACAACCCTCCTAGACAATAATCAATAAAGTCATAAATTAAAACGCAACAAATAATGTCCAAAGTGGGAAAAGGGAATGCGCTCAGTGGCTGGATTACATAATATCCTGCAAGCACAGCCCCAACCGTCAAAATATTGAAGAGGGACGTGCACGTGCAATGGCGCTACTCGTACCCCGTAACAACTATCCGAGCCAGTCGCGAGTCACGTGCCAATCAAACACACGCGCCCAAAGTCCCTAATCCCCAATCGGGTAATTCCCAAGGACAGCTCTCGCCCTTGACGACTTCCTCCTAAGATCCCCAAGAAAAGGCAACAACGCCAACAAAGGCAATAAGCTCGCAGCTCCCCCGCAACCGCCGCAGCAGCCACCATCACCACGCGTCATCGCACTACAGGACGCACCTACCTAAAGCAATCATGACGAAGGCACAACAAACAATCTCCCTCGCCCTCCTGGTCACCTCCGTATGCCCTCTCCCCGCCCCCAACCCCCCCAACCTCTCAATGCAGACATGCAGACCAAGACTCCACTAACACGCCGCAGCTCTATCTCTCCCTCTACCTCGAGCTCGTCCCGCTCCCGGCCCTAATCCAATCCGAAATCATCCCCGTCGTACGTCCCCCCGTCCATGCACCAATTCCAAAAACCACAAGCTAACACCAGCGCGCAGCTTCCGTTCTGGGCCATCGTCACCTTCGGCTCGTACCTCCTCTTCAAGCTCGGCCTGGGAGTCTTCACCTTCAACGATGTCCCGGCTGCGCATGCGGAGCTGATGCTCGAGATCGATGAGGCGCGCGCGGATCTGAGGAAGAAGGGGGTGGATGTGGATTAGCGCTTATGCGGAGATATATGAGGGCAGGGGAGGAGATAATGCATATGCAGACTGCGGACTGCGGTTTGCAGGGGAAAAGCTGGGCGGGATGGAGTTCATAATATCATGTAGCGCATATAAATATGGATCTGAGTTATACGATAAGGAACGCGGTGAGGCGCGGTGAAGATGGCTAAACGGGTATCATATCATAAACGTGCACTACTATACTATACCCCTCTCACATCCCATACAATCATACCACATAACCCCATTCAATCGCCCCCATCAACCCACCAAGCCTGCCACAACAGTCCTCACCGCTACCACCGGCCCGCGACTTTCCACCAGCTTCCGAAACATCTCCGGCACCCTCGTCAGACTGCGCCGCTCATCCTGCTCATGCCCTGCGTCTCGTTAGTAACACGCACAAACCATTGTTAGGATAGAAGGGGGACTTACAGCTCCGCGGCACCCGCGCCGACGCCGAGATGGCATGCTCCGCCTCGCCCGTCCAGTCGAGCGCGATGCGCCACTCCACCGTAACCTCCACATCCTCAACAGGCAGCACGAGCGCCGTGCGTCGCATATGCGGGAGCAGATCCTTCGCCGTCCACTTCCCCGCGCCCACCGCCTCGTCCAACTCCTCCCCTCCCTCCCTACCCTTCCCCTTCCTCCTCTCCGCCTTCCCTTTCCCCTTCGCGTCCCCACCACTAAACTCCTCGCCAATCTGACACCAGAACCTCGCCCTCTTCGCCGCCCCCTCAACCCACTGCCCCATCCCATAAAACACCGCATTCACATCCCGTCCCAACACCCCCTCCCCCGCCCTCTCCCTCACCCACCTCCCAATCTCCGGCTCCGCATTCCCATCCAACCCATCCACATCCACGCCCACAACCGCCAAAGAAGCCGTATCAACCACCATCCCAACCCGTGCATGAAATAGGCCCCCCGGCGCTCGCGCCACAACATCACGACGCTGCAGTACCGCCCCGTCGCCGCTCACAGGAGGCAAAATCGTAGTCGTAGACGTAAACCCCAACGGCGAGAAGACAGAAAGATACGCCATCGGATCCTCCACCTCAACCGGGCCATACGACGGTAGATCCCCCTCCTTCACCACCTCCTTCACCACCGGCGTCCTCCTCCGCTTCGCAAACGGCAAAAACGCACCAACACTCATCATAACGCTCTTCTTCCTCGGCCCCTCCTCTGCCAGCGGGACCCTCGGCCGCGCAGCCCTGAGAAGAAGGTCGAAAATCGCATCCCCGTTCTTCGGCGCGGGGACATCGCGCCGTCCGGCCTCGTGGTGGCGGCGGATACGCGCGTTCTCGGCTTCGGCGAGGGAGACGTCTGCTTCGAGCTGGGCTACTTCGGCGAGGAGGGCGGCGCGGCGGCGTTTCTTTGCTGCGTGGGGGTCCGGGGGTGCGAGGTTGCGGGAGGGTGGGGGAGATGCTTTGCGGCGTTTGGAGGGGGGTTCGGAGGTTGTTGGTGTTGGTTTTTGTTTTGTTTTTTGTTTTATTGGGAAAGCGGGAGGAGGAGGTGCTGATGTTGATGCTGAGGCTGAGGCTGAGGCTGTTGCTGTTTCTGGTGATGGCTGAGTGGGTGGCGGGTCGCGGGGTTTAAGAGGTGAGGATTTGAGAGTTGTGCTCCTGGGGCGCTTAGGGCGCTTGCTGGGCGTATTGTGGATTCCTGTTGGTTCGGTGGTAACAACGGGGTCGGGGATCCCGAGTTGGGTTGGTGTTGGGGGGAGTTCCGGTTCCGGTTCCGGTTCTGCTAGAGGTTGTGACTGGGGTTGTGGTTGAGGTTGTGGTTCGGGCTGTGGCTCTTGAACTGGAGGATCGAGGGGTACAGTGCTTTGTGTGTTTGTAGGTGTTTCCTCAGTAACTGCTTGTGAGTTTGTAGGTGTCTCCTCCGCCACTGCTTTCTCAGTAGGTGCCTTCTCAGCGGATGGTTCTTCTGCAGGTACCTGCTCTGCGGGTGTATTATTTGAAGGCGCTGGGGGAGCGGCGTTTGATCGCCGTAGTCCACCCTTTTTGAACGGGTCCGTAGGCTCCGTGGGTGCCGCAGGCGCTGGAGGAGCAACTTCTAACCGACGTAGTCCACTCTTTTTAAAGGGGTTGGTAGACTCGGTGGGTTCGGTGGGCGCTGCTGGCGCTGTTGGCACTGTAGGCGCCGGGGAAGCAACATCTGACCTGCGTAGTCCGCTCTTCTTGAATGGATTGGTAGACTCGGTAGGCTCGGTAGGCTTGGTAGGCGCTGGGGAGGCAATGTCGGATCGACGCAGCCCGCCCTTTTTGAAGGGATCTGTAGGCTCGGTGGGTGCTACAGGCGCTTCAGGCGCTGCAGGTGCCGCAGGTGCCGCAGGTGCTGGGGAAGCAATATCCGAACGACGCAGTCCGCTCTTTCTGAAGGGATCCGTAGGCTCGGTAGGTTCGGTGGGCGCCACAGGAGCCGCAGGCGCAGGAGAAGCGATGTCTGATCGACGTAGCCCACCCTTTTTGAAGGGGTCCACGGTCTCGGTAGGTACTACAGGCGCTGCCTGTACCGACTGTGGCGTGGTCGATTGAGGCGTAGGCGTTACAGGCCTAGCAACCTCCGGCGCTGTCTGTATCGACTGCGGCGTGGTCGATTGGGGTGTCGGGGTTGTAGGCCTAGCTACCACCGGCGCCTCCTGTGTATCCTGCGACTGCGGCAGAGCCTCAGGAGGGCCAGTCGACGACGGTATAGGCGATCGTCGCAAACCCGTCTTTTGGAAAGGATTCGGTTCATCCGTCCCCTCAGCAGGGCCCGTCGAAGGTATTATAGGTGATCGTCTTAAACCCTTCTTTTGAAATGGATTTGGCTCATCAGTCGTCTCTGGCGGAGTCGAGGGCTTCGGATCCTGTTTCTGCGGCGACTGCGACCTCCTCCTCGGCGCATCCGCCATCCCACTCCTCGGCGTCCTCCTCGTCCTCCTCGGTGTCGTCGCCTCCACCTCCGCAGTCTGCCCTCTCTGTCCAATTATCCCCTGCACCTCAGCGCCCTCCCCTCGTTCTGTAGTGGCACCAGACCCCACATCCCCCTCCACCACCTCCGTACCCGGCCGCGACACACTCGCACCCCCCTTACTCGGCGACGCAGACGTCCCCCTCCCCGGCGTACCCCTCACAGGCGTAATCGCCCTCCCCGTCCCCCTCGGTCCCGGAATGCGACTCGGAGTGCTCGGCGCGCCCTCCTCGGGGGACAACTTGCGCCGCTTGCTCGGCGACTGCGACATCGCGGTCTACGCTCCAACGCGCTTGTCCATGCGCCCAATTAGTATTTTCTGTATCCTTCTATATGTATTTCCACAATTGCGTATCTTCGAGCGTTGCGAGGTCGTTCGTGGGGTTTCGCAGTCGTTGGGAGCTTGGGTGTTTTGAAGTCGCGTATTATTGTACACCCACCTACCACCCAAGGACGCGACTTTGGCCCCGAGCTCGCTAGAAAGTTATCCCGCACCGCGCTGCCACGGGCAAGGGACCTGCACCTGCACCTGCCTTATCGCTCCAGCGGCGGCGGGTATCCCGCGGCCCTCGGAGAGGACGTCATGGATGCCAATGCTAAACATTTTCCGGCTCCGACTCAGCACGACGGAGTTAGGTCAACCCAACCACAACCACAACGCAACGCAAACGCACCTATGATCTAGCAATTTCACCACAACTACAAGACGCGCAGCCCGCCCATTTTCTCAAGGGGCACGCACAACGCATACATGGAAACCCGGGCCCTCCACCTCGCGCGCCGCGCACCGCGCATCCCTCGCCTCTCCTTCCCTCGCCATACCCCCCGCCACCACAGCACCAACACACCCAGCACCACCTCAAGCGCCCCCGAATGGCCGCAAGCCAAGCCCCTGGGTCCCTACTACGAGTCCCTCCTCACACACCCCCTCTCCAGCGCCTTCACAGCCGACCCGCACCCCCCGCCTCCCAAGACCTCCCCTCCCAAATCCGCAAAAGAAGAGAACATCGCGCGCGCCCGCGTCGTCTTCGGGTCGCGCTTAGCAGGGCCGGCCGAGCGACGCGCCGAGCTGGCGAGCAAGAGCGAGTTAGTGGCTGGTGTGTGGGTGCCCCCTAGACCGGAGGAGCCGGATAATTGCTGTATGAGCGGGTGTGTGAATTGTGTGTGGGATCGGTTTGGGGAGGAGGTGGAGGAGTGGGCGGCGGCGAGGAAGAGGGCGGAGAGGGCGGTGGGGAGGGAGGTGGGTGTTGATATGAAGGAGGGGAAGGAGGAGGCGAGGAGTGTGGATGATGATGGGGGGGGGAGTGAGACGAATTGGGATGATGGGTTGAGTGGGGAACTGTTTAAGGGGGTGCCGGTGGGGATACTGGAGTTTATGAAGCAGGAGAAGAGGTTGAAGGAGAGGCATGCGAGGGAGGGGAGTAGTGGGGGTTGAGGTGCTAGTGGGAAGTGGGAGGAGATGGTGGGGGGAGGTGTACAAATACGATGATACCATGTCCATATTGCATCCTGTTCCGCGCAGGGCGAAGCGATCCGATTTTCATATGTATATAGATCCGAAATAGACGTGTGTGCTAGAACGTAGCTAGAAGGGGGAGAGGGAGGGATAGGGTATCGTAACTCATGAATCTACCTAGTGTCCATAAAACGCCGCAAGCGACTACTACTATACATATATATAGTATAGCTCGCCCATGCCCCTTAATCCAGGCTATGTATATCTAAAATCGCCCGCCTCGTCGCATCGTCATTCACCCACCCCTGGATCCGCTCCGTCGTATCCCCCAGCAGCGACGCATACTGCGGTCCTGGGAAGAACAATCCACAGTGCGCGCCTACCTCGTCCACGCCTTCCATGTACACGCGCACCCAGCACTTATCCGGCCCGCTGCTGCCGCGCTCCAGATCCCCAGGTAGCAGACAGAAGCGCTTATCCCTCTTGGGCTTCTGCGGCGCCGCTGCTGAGCCCTCGGAGACGGATCCCGCTCGCGCGCCGGAGTCGGGGGAGGGGCCGCTGGGATTAACCGTCACAGCACGAAGCTCCATCTCCTTAGCAACAGCAAGACGCTGTTTCTCCTCATCCTTAAGGCGCTTTTCCTCCCCCTGCATTCTCTTCTTCTCCTCCTCCCTACGCAGCTTCTCGCGCTCCTGAAACCCCTTCTTCTCCCGCTTCTCGGTCAGCTTACGGCGGTCCTTGAGCGCGCTCTCGCGGTGCTTGACGGCCGCCTGGTAGAGCTTCTGTATGCGCTTGTATTCTTTTTCGGCGAGCTTGCGCGAGTCTTTGTCGGTGTAGAGGGATAGGTCGAGGGGGGAGGGTTCTTCTGG